>JARCZZ010020025.1:0-19766 GCA_030323915.1 Brotogeris chrysoptera | reverse complement strand
TCCCTTGTATTTCCCTGGTCATTATTATTATTGGTGGCAGCAGCAGTGGTTTGTGTTATACCTCAGTTACTGGACTGTTCTTAACCCGTGGGAGTTACATTCTTTCGATTCTTCTCCCCATTCCCCCCCCATATCGGAGTGGGGGGGGGAAGAAAGAGGGAGAAGTTAGTGAACGGGCTGCTTGATTTACAGCTTAAACCACAACACCATGGCATCTTTGTTAAACTACGACTTTGACTTTCCTCAGCCCTAACTGCTGCACAATAAAACCAAATCCTATTGTTCCATATTTTATAGTGTTGTCAAACCATCAGAAATGAAACACAAAGTCTCCTGAAATAACCTATATATTTGATAAGGAAAAGTGCCACTGATTTTTTCACAACCACATGGTGGATGTGAAAAATATCTGGTCATTTCTATTATCATTAATGAATTCTTTTTCTGTTCAAAAGCAAACTGCTCCTTCAAAGGCTGTGAATCCATGGTTTTCTCACAGGACTTCTGTGCAAAAAACCAGCTCTTTCGATACCTAGAGGTGAAGCAGATTTAAGGTGGATGATCAGATGCCCTTTGGGACCACGTGGTGAAAAGCACCATGTAATCGTGAAACATTTGTACTCCCATTCAACCATGGGCATGGATTAGTGGGAAGCTCACGGAGCCTGACGAGGCTTAGGCACTAGGGTTTGATTGCTGGGAGAAGTCCTGATTTTGTGACCACACCGAACGAAGAAAACAACCCCTCTGTGGGCCCAGCTATGGCAGTGGCTGGTCTGGCACAGCTGGGTACAGCTCGGAATAGACAATGAACTACCCTGGTGTAGATGCTGCTGCCCTCAGCTTTCTCTGCCCTGCGAGGGGTCTGCTGGTCTCCACCGTGGGGCCACTCTCCATTCCCAGCATGGGGTGGGCCAGTGTGGCATAGGGTGCTCATTGCCCACTCATCCGAGCTGTGCCTTATCAGCATGAGAGTCTACCCCAGCTGCGGCCCTGGGTGCCCTACCCTGGGTGCCCGCGCTCTGCCCGGCTCCTGCGCCATGCCCCACCACTGCCATTTCCTCTCACGCTCCGAGCCTCCGCACCACCACTGCCGAGACACCTCTCCCTCTCTGTTCATTTTCACACTCCACCCACTTTCTGCTTGGTTTCTCCATCTCTGCCACCGTCTCTCTCTGTTTCTGGACTTGTCTTTATTTGGCACTCCCGGAAGCTGCTGGGCATTTCTCTCCCTGCCTGGCCGGGCAGCTGATGTGACTGACACCGGCTCCAGCTGAGAAGCAGAAGGAGGAGAAGGAGGAGGAGGAAAAGGAGGAGGGAGGGCAGCGGCGAGGCGAGGGAGGGGGAGCGAGTGACCGGCCACGGATTTTCATTCCGGAGAGGAGGGGAAGGAAAAAAAAGGGGTACACGGGTCATCAAAACAGGTAACTCAAGAGCTGGCAGCGGCGGGAGGGGCGAGATGTGGGGAGCGGCCCGACCCCTCTGGCCGGGGCAGGCTGGGGCGGGCCCGGCGCGGCGCGGTAGCTGTTGGGGTTGCGCTGGAGCTGATGGTGGGGCGGAGGGGCTCGGCCGCAGCGGCAGCGGACATCTTGGGGAGGGGGTAGTGATGAGTGGACGCCTGCGGGCTCGGGCCGGGGCCGCAGAGCGGCGGCGCGGTTGGTTGGGTGCTATGTGGGTCAGGGTCCCGCGGGCGCGGCCGTGCCGAGGGCCCGGGTCCCGCTCCGCCCCTCCGCTCCCCTCATGGCGCCTGGAAAGCCTCAACCCCCAGCCCTCATGGTGATACGTGCCTGGAGCCGCGGGGAGGAATAAGTCGGAGGTGGGAGAAACCCGAGCGGAATAACACAGCAGGTGTGGGATCCTCTCTAGGACTGAACGCGGACGTCTGCTGCGGAGCCATCCCCGGCTCCCCGGGGGGTGCTTTGGGATGTGCCCCAGCCCCCGGCCCGCATCCCGCAAGCCCAGCTTTGCGACAGGTTATTAAGAATGCCCCCCGCTTGTTTATGCAGACCTGGCTGTGTCAAGCGATGCCAGCCTTGAACTCTTAATCAACGTGAGGTGATCTGATTCTGAGGGAGGCAGCTGCAGGGCTGGTGGGCAGCTGGGTTCAGGGTCCTTGGTTCCCCCCGCCCTCGGAGCCAGAGGGGGGTGTGTGTGTGGTGGAGGTGACTGAGGAGCCTACGGGTTTAGCCCAGAGTAAAGGGTTAAACAGCAATCTTGGGTGGGAAACCCGAGGAGAGAATATATACCTTTTTACACAAATATATAAGGGATTCTGCAAACACAAGGCGACATTCATCAGGGGCAAGAAGAAGGCAGACGTGAAGAACTGTGAAGCTGAGATGCTGCATTTTGCAATAACTTGACATCTGAAAGGGGTACTCTCCCAGAGATACAGCCAGCACAAAGCTGAGGAGAACTTTTGACCCCACCTAAAAATGTGAACCCTGTCCTTTGCTCTGGGAATTGCTATAGATCTGTATCTTAGCACTACAGCATCAACAGGGAGGATTTTTATCAAGTAAAATCCAGATTTCATAAGGCATAGGGGCAGTCTTAAAGACAAAGGCCATCTGGGGGAAGCAAGCTTTCTTCGTATGCATTACCTAAATGTGGTTATTTTCCAGTGATGGAAAATGTTCTTTTTTTTTTTTTTTTTTCCAGAAGAACACCAATGGAGGCCAGTCCATTAGGAAAGAGTGGGAAGGAGTCTGCTTAGCAGGAGGGCTGGCTGGGATCAGTACTGCAAATTATATTAATTTATTTCTAAGCCAGGCAAAAGTGACAGTGGTTCATGGACTACCTTGTTTCATTGTTCTGTGAGACTGGATTCACAAAACCAGTCCTACTTCAGAAATACAACTTTATGAACTATTTAAAATAGCAAAGTGGTCAAAGGTGACCTCTTAAGACATTACTGCGTGTTGGGTATCCTAATTTTATGGAAACTTTATCCTAACATTTCTTTTTAATTACTTACTATGATAATGCAAATGATAAACTTTTTTTCTGATGCTATACATTTTCAACACAAGGATTTCGTAACACTCATTGTATTTTGAGCATGTTTGCAGCTTCTGTAGCAAAGCCAGGTACATACAACAGTATGGCCTGTTTAAGGCTTGGCCATAACAAAAATGCCAGTCTTCAGAATATTCTTATGATTCATTTGCATCTTCCCCCTCAAATGAATGCTGTGCAGATGTGAAGGTGGACAGGCACAACTCCAAATGTAATGAATAAAATACATTTTCTTAACTAAATAAAATGAAGAGGATGTGCATTATTTACTATTACGGCAAAACTAATCTACATGTTTTCATTATTCTTGGTCAGCTATGGCACTCACTTTAGCAGAGAAGAGTGCTTCTTGATATACCATAAGGAGGAAGGATACTAAGTTTACATGTATTAGACCCCTTTATAGATTTTTCTAATCCCACTGCATCATTTTTATTAACCGTGTAAAATATATTTGGAACCCTAAGTTAGGGAAAAAAAAAAAGGAAGGAAAATTCCCCCAGGACTGAAATTCATGGGAATCTGAATTAGTAGGTACTGGAAAAGAAGCAGAGTGCAGCAGAGAAGACTGGCAACTAGAACTGTATTCAGCTCCCGGCTTTGACATTGACGTGCAACATTACCTGCAGCAGCAAATCACATAATCTTTCCATGTTTCAATCTGGCCTGTCAGCGACAATAACGTTGCCAGTGGTTTGTAGTCAAGAGAGAAAAATGGTGAACTGCCAAGTATGTTAAAGAAATACTCTCTGTGGTTCTGCATGAGTTTTAACATCATGTGCAACAGGAACAAGCTCAATAGTTGCAGTTGCTGCCCAGTAGAACATCTGACTACATGAAAGAGAACATTCTGTGCTTATCATGCTTATTGGGGCAAAACCAAAGCAATAAATCAGATCTAAATGATCACAGATATTTAGACAACTGTTTTGTTACAAATTGGTTAAAAGGTTTTGCTTGATGAAGCACCCCTAATACATATAAATAATTTTAATTCCCTTCTCTAAATTTGAGTATTTTACAATAGTGGGAGCAATTGGGAACTTGTAATTTTGCTGAGGTACAGAATCAGCTCCAGTTGTTTGAGTATTTCTGAATAATGAGTAATTTTGGCAGATGTGGTTTACTGACCCTTCAAATAAGAAATGCTTTGAACTGTAAGCTATTCTTCAGAATGTCACCGCTAGAACTATACCAGAATCAACACTTTTATTAAGCACTGCACATTGAAATGACAAAAGCACACATAAGCACAGCTGCATAAAGGCAGAGATTATGCCAGTTCAGCTAGTTCAGCAAGGATATGGGGTTTGGTGCTTAATCTTGAACCTCTGTGATCTTTGTCACCATCTTAGCAAGACTTTATGGCATAGACATGGCCTTAGTGCATACACGTACTAGCTACCCTTGTCTTCCTTTCACCTGCGTATGTAACATATTCTGACTGTGTCAAATTTCAGGGACTCTTTGTTACTAAAAAAGGCCCCATTAAGACTACTTTCCTGAGTATATGCTAATGGAAATTGTGCTGTGACCCACAATTTTTCAGAGAACAGCAAGCTAAAGAAATGGCTTGCAAAATCCAAAATACCAGTAGTAGTATGCTGCTGGTAGTATGATGAGAATCAAAGGCTTGATGCTTTTGTAGCATATATTAGAAAAAAAAAAAGGTAAATGCTCAAGTACATGGTGGAATAGTGTCATATTTTTCCAAGAAGACATGCTGAGATCTTATGCATTAATGTTATGTTTTGTATTACTCAACTGCTTTTTGGAAGGAATGCAAAGAATGATTTACATTTCTGTGTGTAATTTGGCATTGTTTAGAGAGAAGAAACAGGAGAGTAATTCACGTGATAGCTCTGGGTCCTCTAAAGCAACCATGGTAGCAAAGGCTAACTTTATAAGCATCTAGGATGGGTCAAGTTTGATCTTTCTGGGTTTCACAATACCTCACAATGAAACAGGAGGGATAAAGAGCCGAATGTCTCAGATCTCATAAATGAGCAAGGTTGCATGGGTTATCATTAAAACTCAGGACTTTGAAGTAGTAACCAGGTTATAGCAGGAAATAGAAAGGTCTTTTTTAGTAGCAGGTGGCCCATTTCATCCTGAATCAGAAGCAAAGGCACATCTCATTGCAATGCTAGCAGTATTGCAGAATCAGTGGGTTGAATTTTAAAATGGGTGATGCCCAAAGGCCTTGAGTTTCTGTGATTAATAAAGATTGCAAATGAGCTGCAGAGAAAAAGGAGTAATCAGGTGGCTGCTGCCATACTGGAGGAAGGGCCACAGACTGATCAGGGAAGCCACAAAGAGCCTGACACCATCAGACACTGAGTGCATCTAGCTAACTTGTCTGAGAAATAGAGCACAGCTATTCAGGCTTTGTTGTCATATGGATATGCATGAGAAGTAGGGTGTGGAAGTGTGAAAAGCCATGCAGACAAAACCGTTACTAACCTTGGTACTGAATAGTCTCTTCTGCAGAAGTCATTTCATAGTTTGTGTTTTTAGAGCTTCCAACACTGCTTAGTTTTAACTTCTCCCTTTGCTTTGCTTTTCTCCTTTCACATCCCAGAAGTACAGAAACCCCACGAGGGTTTGTACTTTGTGGAGTTCACCCTTTCAAAGAGTGCACATTCAATTTTCTTGGAACTGCAGCATAAAGAATCTTACTGTTCAGTTACTGTGAACTGAACTGAAGCACTAATAAAATCAATGCCTTTATGCAGTATTTTCTTGGTTCAGCAAGGCAGCGTCCTTACATACAGTAATTGGACTTGTGACAGGTAATTAAATGGCTTGTAAGGACTTTAGGATGCTTGATTACATGAAGAATACCACACTAATACATAGTAAATGAGGTGGCTAATAACATTGTGTTTCTGTTGATTGGAGAGATACTAAAACTCTTACACTTCATTGGAGGGAGAGAAGAGAATAAAACCCAGACAAAAGACTATGAGCAATGGTGACATAAAAAAGAAGCATAAGAAGAAGAATAAGAGAATGTTAATAAGAATTAGAAACTGGGTTGCTTTAGTTACTTTAAGTCAATCATGCTTACACAGACTGTGATCACAAAATTGATAAGACAGTTAAAATTATTCAGCAAGGGATAGGAGCTCTTCACAGAACTTACACATAATTAGAAATTGAACTGATATTCCAGAAGATACTAAGCACATACATGAACACATTACATAGCCTAAATAATCCTTATTAAATTATAAGAGGCCTTACCACAGTCCGTGCTATTATTACATTCACTTATAGACACGCAGCTTGATGTTGATGTGTGCAGTTGCTCACCCATAATTATGGGACTAAACTGGGATGTGATATCAAATCTGAAATGTGTTGGCAGTCTTAAGGGTACTTGTCAAAATAGGGACTATTTTACAAAGCAGGTTTGTAATGTTTTTTAAACAGTGGGGTAGAAAAATGCCTCCATTCCTTTCCTGCACGTTTTTGTAGACAGCAACCTGACCACTGGGAGAGGGAGAGTAGCGGAGTGCAAACAGAAAAGTATGTTTTGTAGTACCAACAACATAAAGCCAGACAAAGAAAAAAACTGAGGTTAAATGGAGGAGGTTCAACATGAACCTCCTTTTCCCTCTTCTACACAAAAATCTTTTTGCTTATAAAAACCCTTTAAAAAACACAGAGGGTATGTCAAAGAGTGAAGTCCACAGACAAGATGATTCAGGTAGCACATTCTTATGCACAGCAGTAGAGAACTCAGCATATCAGTAGTTGTAACAAGCACATTGAGCCACAGACAGAAATATTTTATGATGAGTATACTAGAGCCAGCCAAGACTTCAGATCAACCTATCAGTCAAAATGGTGCGCCCATCCACAAAATGTCACACTGACATTTTTGTCTTTTTGCTATTCCAGGTATAATGTGCATTTGGACAAAATAAGGGGGAAAAAAAAGTCAAAGTTTTAATACTGTTAGATATACAAGACTATCTTTTACTAGGATAAAAAATGTATTTTTTTGATATGTACTTAAAAGAGCATTGCTTCCAAAGGATCTTGTAGCAGATTTTGGGGGAAAAAAGAACAAAAAGGTCACCAAAGGCTCTGATTTGAACCCTGGATCATTCTCCTCACACAGAGCTTTACTTTGAGGTTTTGTGATTTAATCCAATTTGACAACAGTTTGACAAGCCTCTGTTTACATTCCCCCCATACAGCTAATGGGAAACAAACCACAAACCATATGAGGTAATGTTTCTGCCTGCCTACCAACACATGCTTTCTTCTAACCAATTCTCCTTTGCTTTGCATTCTCCACTCAATTTATGGTAGTAACCCAGATTGCTTCTGGGGCTCCTTATTACCAGTCAGCCAGTACCTGGCTGCTTCTGTGCTCTGCTTGGGAAGAAGAACTCCAAGTGGGAGTTCCTCTGAGAATGAGGCTCCAAACCATTGGGTTTTCATTGTCTGGACCAGAATGGTATGCAGCAGGAATTTGAGTCTGATGCTGAAGGTGGCAAATAGACTGCTCACTCAACACAGGTTGGAGTTGATACATATGTTTGAATGGTGTGTAGGAAAGCCAGTCATTTCAGGCTCAAGCTGGCTGTGTCTTTTTCAGAAATTAAGTGCTGTAATATGCTTTTGTAATTTGAGGGGATGTTTAAGAGTGCATATAGATTTCCCCTTCCTTGATAAATGCTGCTATATATTGTACAGAAGAACTCTTAGAGGACACGGTACTTTGGATCTATAAAACATTCATGACTGGCGCTCTGATAGTACCAGGTGGCAGTCTAGGTTTTTGTATGTTTCATTTTGTACCTCAGTACCAATTTATTAAAAGACTAGGAGAGAAAGTGCATATGCAGGCTGCTATACTTCGAATAAGACTGTGATCTTCCAGGTGGTGTAGGAATGTTAGATACAATTAAAACGCCACAGTGCTGCCTGTATTCTGTTTTAGGCATCTGCCCTTTTTTTTGACATAGAAATGAAAAGCAAAATCTGGCCTGTGGAATGTCAGGATGATGAGCATGAGTGAGACGTGGCTTAGTTTTTCAGATGCTAGGTGAATGTGGAAGGACTGGTACTCAGGGGATAAAAAAAAAACCCCTAACAAGTTGCTGCTTTTTCTTCTAAAAGTGTGTTAGGAAGTAAATCAAACTTTATACTATCTCTTGCTGATGTTTGTCAGAATAATACCACACTTTACAGGGTGGCACCATTCCTGTGTTCAAAACTGCCATTTTTACATGCCTAGTAAGTCATCTTGTGTTTACTTTTTCCCCTTATGGTACTGTACTGCTTCTCCCTGCGGACTTGTTACAGCTTGTTTCTTCTTGAGACGGAGCAATATGGTCCTCTGTTTTAAGTCACATTCAGTGATAACAGGAATAATACCCATGTTTTGGCTTCTAGTTAGATTGCTGTTTGGGATGAGTATGTCGGAATTTTAGTCTATAGACAAAGGATTTTTTTCCCCTTGATAATAGATAAGAGATGCTTTGAGAGGGCTGGAAAGAAAAGCAATCATCTCCCAAGGTCTGTCTATAAAAAGAGATATTTCTGGTCTTCAGCATGCCTTGTTCTACCTGATTTTGTCTTCACAGCTTTTGGGAAAGAAACAACAGATGGTAGAATTACCACATACCTTTAACACTCCCAAAAAAGATATCACTAACAGTAAGCAGAGCAGATCTGTAGATCCTCCCTCTTATTTTTTGTGCACAAGAGAGTGCTAACAATGTCAACTTTTAAATGATTGTCAGTAGATGTGGGTTGACACCTTTCCTGGCTCTCAGTTGACCTTATTTTCAATGAAGGACAGCATACTTCCCCACCAAGAAAGCAACTGAATACAGGATTATATGGGAGTTGAAACACTATTGTTTTTAACTCCTTATAGGCAGTGAGCATCAGCTCTGGTAAAGATGCATGACTAACCCAGATAATCCATTTTGAGATCAAAGCTTTAATTAAACCCCCAGTAGAAATGAGGTAAAGAATCTATCTTGATGTAAAAATGTGTTTTATGGGAATGGAACCATTCCACTGGTGTATTTACATCCCCTTTACTTTTCATTGACACAGGTTTTATATGGCTCTGTAAGTACCCCAGTCTTATTATTTTTTTATTTATAATATAAGCTCTGATGCTATATCACACAGACAGCATCTTCTCACAGTCAAGCTGTACCACTTGTGTTCTGACTCCTTTTGAGCTGTGGCTTTGTGGTGTCAGTTTGACCATGCAGAGCACAGTGTGGAATGCTAAATAATCAGAGGAACAGCTGAATATAAGCCAAGAAAATACTGAAGGTTGTCATGATATGAGCCAAATATGTGAATCTCTAAATATAGGCAAAGTTCTCAATGCTTAGATTAAGAACGGATGAAGAGAGTTGTCATGCTATTGCTCAGTGGAGTCTTCAGAACAGTAGCATTAATTCCAGTCATATTTGTAAGATAGTCAATGGTAAAGCAAAGTGTAAAAGTAAGGTTATTACATGTACAATTGATTTGCTCTTGTAGTGTTATATAGAGTAATGGCAAAAGTATACTTGCACTTTATTCATAGATGACGGGGTACATTCAGATATGACAGTGTGTACTTACGTGCATGCATATATGAAAGTATAGATGCATATATAAAAGTATGGCTGCAAGTACCATTTAGTTGTGAATATGTAAGTACACAAATAAAAAGCTAGGTTTAGTGTAAACATGTTTGAGGAGTTTTTAAGTACAGCATTCCTCATAAAAACAATAAACCCCTGGCATCTCTAATTTTATGGTAAAAATGATTCCTACTTCTGTCTAAAAAGATTATTATTTTGTGACTGCCTTGCTGGTAATACCTGCTTTTGGGAGAATAACATTGTAGTTCTCCAGTTAATGGAAACAGAATAAAGCTGTGAGGAATACAGTGAGCAAAAGACTATGTTGCAACTGGCAAGTGTTGTGTAAAAGGTCCATAGGGTTATT
Organism: Brotogeris chrysoptera; assembly: GCA_030323915.1. Taxonomy (NCBI): domain Eukaryota; kingdom Metazoa; phylum Chordata; class Aves; order Psittaciformes; family Psittacidae; genus Brotogeris; species Brotogeris chrysoptera. The sequence goes on along the minus strand of JARCZZ010020025.1, from coordinate 9,770 downwards.
GAGTTGGCTTATTCCTTTGAGCTACTGACACTGTAATATTATCATTTTGCAGAGGGTGGTTTGTTGCGTAGAATTAAATGTCTGTTCATTTGTGAGATTGCTCAGACCTTCAAGTGTGTGCAGTCAAACATACTGGGTTTGTAATCAAACAGTTGGGTCCTTCCACAGGCACAATTAGGCTGAAGAATCAAAAAGGAACAGGTCTTCCAAAGAAATTTGTACATGCCATCAGGAAAGATTTTGAGGCAGGTGAAAAAAAACCCAATCTATCAGACTGTATCTTCACATAAAGACAGGAAGAGGAACTATACTGGAAATACACGTTTATGTACTGATGAAATGAGCTGACTGTTTGTATGCTATGTTAAACTAGCCTGACTTTAGGCTGGTTTAAAACATAACTCTTAAAACAGATACCATTTTAGGTTTTTATGTAGCAGGGTAAAATGTGAAAAGAATGTGTCCATAATATTTTTGAGGATTAACAGTGCATTGTTTTGAGAAAAGGTTTAATACTCTCACAGAACTTTAAACATTTTAGAAACTCTCCTGAAACCTTCATCTCGTTCCTGCCAAGATACTTGTACTTATAAAGTTATTTACAAGTTAAGGGTTTATTCTGAAGAAAAAAAGCAAAGAAAAAAAGAAAAATCATTGATTTTTCAAACCAAACAATATGAGAGCCCCTCTGAATTTTGACGGTGTTTATATGCACACTGTCTGATGTCATCCTCTTTTGCGGGTTTGCTTTTTGTTTAACGTAGATAGGAAAACCCCATAAATTCCAGATAAAGCTTTCTCATGAGAATGGTTCTCCAAAGGGTTTCTCACTAAAATCTTCTGCTTCACTTTTAGGTCAAACATAAGCCTCATTATATTTGTAGAGTGAAGTCTGAAGGTCCCACCTTGTTTGGCAGGCAGCATGACTCAGCGCAAGAGCTCTGCATGTGTTTCCACAGTCCTAGCAGCTAATCTTTTCTCACATGTACATGTTAAAAATAAAATTACTATTATTATTTTTATGCATAAGATTTATTAATACTAATCTGTAAATAAACCCCTTTCTTTTCATGTTACTTTGCTTTTTAATTATAATACTTAGGAACCAGGTAATCTTAAGGTCCTTTCCAGCCCTAACTATTCTATGATTCTCTGATTCTCTCCTGAGCATGGGGACACTGAGGTGCAGTGTTTGTTTTGGTTGCTAGTGTTGCAGAGTTTATTGGAATCTACTATTATGCTTTGGTATCTCTGAGATACTAGCACTTTTAGCAGGATAGTTTATGAATTTACACATACATTCCAGGTACGCTTAGCTTTTCTAGTCTACAAGCCATACAGCAATCAATATCTTGTGGGTAGGGACTCCAGTACTTGCTTGACCCTGCTGGGGATGCAAGTTGCCCCGTTGTCCCCACACCCCAGTGCTGGGCAGGGGATGTAGTCTAGTGTGGGAGCTGAGCTGGAGATGTTCACAAGGATCGTGTTAACTAAGAGCCATAAATCATCCCCCTGCCCCTCCTTACTGTATGTCATTTAGCAGAATAAAACACACCTTAAGTAAGGAACATGTATATTAAACTTACACGTTAAATGATCAGGAATTTAAACATAGCTTTGTCTTTGCTTATATAACCGCTTCTCAGTCTGAGGTATATATAGATAGCACTGTGTTCCCTGAGGCATTGGCCAGTATTCAAAAATGTCAATGCCTATACTTCCTCACATATAAGAGAGCAGATAATCACATTGTGGGCAAAGAAAGTAATGTGTGAGTTGCTAAAAATGTAACCTAATTTCTATTTAATTTTAAATCAAAAGCGCTGTAGCAGTACTGTACAAGCAGGCCCATGGATTATTTTTTTTCTTTCGAAAAGGTCATTATTGCATGATTTAAAAACCTTGGGAAACACTGATTCACATCAGGTACTTTCCTTAGAAAAAAAGAAGTGATGGGAAATCATATCAAAATAAACAGAGAACCACCTTGGCTTCTTGTGGGATTCTTACTACAAAGCATAAAAAACTGAGGCAAATTTCAGAAAGTGTCTTTTAAAAAATCAGGAAGTGTACATTGAAAGTCTGGCTTTCAGTTAAGAATTAACCGAGTCTATATTTTTCCCTCTGTAAATGGCTGATGCAAATCACTGCAGACCTAAGTTTTTACCAGTTACATTTATAAATATTTCAGTCATCTCAATATCCGATCGGGAGCATACACAGACATTTGTCATAAATTGTCCACATACAGATTGTCCAAAGCTACGCTAGCAGTGTTTTGAATCTGCAGTTTACAATGAAAAACAAAGGCTGAGTGCTGATCATATGCCCTTTTGACGAAGCAAGTTACCGTATGTCAGCTGCTTCACTACAGCTGCTTATATGCCAGAAAGACAGTATTTCAAAAGTACAAGTTTTACCATAAAAGCTGATAAAGCCCCAAGATGAACAGAACTCTAACATGAGGTGAAGCATTGGCTTCACTCAGAGACACCTAACACTGTTTTTATCCTTACTGATTATTTTTTTCAGAATGGCAGAGACTCATGGTTTGATGGAGAGACTGGAGAAAGCAGTGACTCGACTTGAATCATTATTTTCAGACTCACACACATCTGGTGGAATGGAGTGTGATGCCATCAATGGAGTCAATGGAAGTAAGTATGGTTTTTTTGAAGTACCATCTCTCTGTTATCAAAAAATTGCAGGTAGCACATGTGTTTGTCTTCTAAGAGGAAGTGTAAACCCACCCCTTACAAATTTGGTGTCAAAAGAAAGTAGTATGTTAAAAATGAATTTAGAAAAGTAATGTGACCAGATTAGTTGTGGGCATTATTCGAAATTAATACAGCATAGAAAACTCAAGATTTGACTAGTCTCTAAAATATACTGTCCATATTTCAAGCTTTATCACTTTTTCCATTTTGGCATTAATATTGTTGTAGATAATTTATCAGATGAAAATGTGTGCTTGAGCCAAATTAGCAGAATAAATGAGATATCCCCAAAATGTACAGCATAAATATTCCTGAAAAAGTCACCACTATAAACACAGTTTGTTTGCCAGCTCTCTGAATTTCTCACTGTGGACCTACTTCACTGAATTGTTTAATATGCTTAATCAGATATGACTTTTTTCATAAGCATTTGCTCATTAAGGGCTGCCACACATCCATGGCCTTATATTGTTATCTCTTGAGCTTTTCCTTTCTCAAGTGGATCTCCATATTGGAGAATACACCAAAAAAGTCTATCTTCATTTATTTACATCACATCACCAAATTGTTTTTTTTTTCACTCCTTAATTTGTCGTTCCTGAAATTTACAGGGTAAATAACCTTAGAAACATGGCAGTTGCCATGTTGATTCAAGAGAGTTCCCTCTCTTTTCTCCAGAGCTTGTTCACCCAGAACCCCAACATATATCCCTTTATTAGATTCATGTCCTTTGCTTTCTGTGTTCATTGGCCCTTCCTGCGTTCTCCAGAGAACAGCACATCCCAGCATGGGCTCAGTTGCTGTACAGAAGCTGCAGAACAAGCAGAAAATGCAGGCAGCTCACATACTGACACAGAAGCAAGTCAGTGTATGTCAGCAGCTTTATTGTCCCTGTATGCCAGCCCTTACCCAACAACACATGTGAGGAACCTTCCCCAAAGTCATGTTTACCATGTGCCTATACACTGGCAGCTGCTGTAGAGCTGCTGACTGAAAGCAGCATGTGCCTGTGGCAGGAAGGGAGCATCTTCCAGCAGGCTTCCATAGCACATGACTTAGCTTCAGTAATAAAATGTTTACAGTCCAGAGAAAACCTAGACAGATAGCAAACCATAGCAAAGTTATGGAGAGACACGATCCATGTACAAACTGACAATTAAATCAATCACTACTAGGAAATCTACATTTTTGAAAAGTGCAGGCTTCAGTCCTATAATGAATCCATTTAGGTGCATGTCTCTTAATCCAGAGCTCAGTACTGCAGAACCAGGGTTGCTTTCAGAACAGGAGATGAACTCGTCATCTGAGGTACTTCCATGAAAATTGCTATATCCTTGGCCTAACCTAAGAGCTCAATCAGGTGAAAAGATTCACCCCACAGGGAAGCAGAGCCTTAAAACCCCAGCAGCTCCCTAGAAGAAACCACCTGACAAACCTTGCTGGAGTGAGATTTTAAAACACACCCACTGGGAGACAGCAGTAAGAAGCTGAGACGAGCAGCACCGGGGTGCACTTGCCAGCCTGTACCGTATCTCCGGGCAGAGCTGTCTCACACAGGGACCCAGGAATTAGCTTTTGCTGATGCAGTTAGGAAAGACTGTATTGGTTCTTCAGTTTGGGCAACTGATACACATATAGTGCCACAAATATAATTCTGTATGCCTGTATTACTGTACCTCTGAAGAGGTTCATGTAACATCCACAGCAACTGCAGAGTTGACAGTCTTACTGAGCAGGTCTCTTTTTCTCCTTTAAAATTGACACTCAGCCAGAGTGTGGCCTTCTTTAAGTTTTTAGTGAAAATGGAGATACGTTGCTTTTTTCTACCATAAGCCCCTCTCCTAAAAGATCATTCCATAATTAGAATTATTATTGAATTAACATAGAATTAATTATTGGGAGAACTGTACCTTTACTGTTTTCCTAAATGGTATTGCAAACAAATCATTCAATTGCTGTGCGCAGCCCACAGCAAATTCTAGTAAGTGCTCTTGGGAGTTAGCTGTATTGAATAGTAAGAAATAGCTAGTTGCTTTCTAGCTTTGCATAGGACAATTGCCATTTAGCGAACTGCCATTTAAAACTCAGCTCTAAAGTACAAGATTACAGTGATTCTCTTGGAGACACACAGATTTTGACAAAGAACATAAATAGGCTTTGGAAAGCATCTCCACAGCTAAAACCTTTTGTACACTAGGTCATTTGAGAGTTTTACACACAAACACTTAATATGGAAGAAAGCCCAGAAATTCCTCAGAATTGAAGGTGACATCAAGAGAACAAAAGGAGCCTTGAAATCCCGCCTAGCTGACTAACTACATTTTTTTTTTCACACAGGCCATTGCAAACTCCAATTGCCAGAGCCTTTCTTTTTTCTGTCAAGGAGCCAGATGACTCTTGTGGAATAAAGAGGGCTTTCAAGATTATGAATTTGGACACAATTGTCATATAGTGCCAAAAGGTTAAAGCAAAGTCTCTGGGGAAAGCCTGGTACCTCTTCAGAGCAATCTTCAAGCTTCGTTAATGAGGGAGAGAGGCTGGGAAGAATTTTAACCTTGGTGTCTCAGATCCTACAGATGCCATAAATTCACATGTGTATTGCTCATGCTGGACCTGGCAAAGGTTCTGAGGCATAGATAAGGCATAAGGGTATGTCAGGGAGTAAAGGGGGGCTGGAATGCATCCAAGGGAAGATTACTTTTGCTGCCTTAAAAGGTACCACATAAAGCCTTTTAAAAGCCAGGTGCATAAGAAACTGATTGTCCACTTTGTCAGGGAACTGCTCTGTATACCGTACACAAAAAAGCATTTTTATTCCTCTGTTAGAATATATAGCATATCTAGTCAATGGGATGTGTCATCTAGAGGACTCATTTCAGCTCTCTTTATCCAGTGATAGTTTTGCAAGGTCAGACAACAAAGTAAGGAGATGACAAAGCTACATTTAACTGCATAGATCCACTGCCAGCCTATTTCAAAGGCTCTTATCTAACTAGAAATGGAATTGCTTGCTACTAGAACTCCCCAAACAGTGCAAAGAACTTCAGGAATGGGTGGGTTGTTCAGTACAGTACAGATTCTTTTTAGGAGATAATACTTGTTTTATATGCAACAGCAGAGTTTTGTTAAGACACTCATGCTTATGAAACCACTAGATCTTTGAAGGGCTGAGAAATACTTATTTTAGCGCCTGTTATTGTAAGACAAAAGAGGCTTCCCATTACTGTATACAGAGTAAATTCTCTTCATGTTCCTAGCCAAGTTCTACCAAGAGTAGGGTCTTTTTTCTGGCCAGGAAAAATTCATTATACATCCTATTTCACTAATGTTACAAATCAATGAGTATGGCAGAAATGAAATTAAATTACGGCAATTTCCCCTGCTTCTATGATATTTCTCCTCCATCTGCTACAAAAGAATGTCCTATGCATTATGTACTTTATGAACCCATTATAATGGAATGCTCTTCTTCTACAGGCATAGCACCATATGTTGAAGCCTTTGATAGGCTGCTGAATGGAAGTGTTGCTGATTTTCTCAGGTACAGCAAGATTCTTGAAGGTGATGTGAAGACACATGTGAGTATTTACTGAGATTTTTTTCCCCATGATGTAAGCATACAAGTCTTGGAATCTGTGTGATCCGCCTTGATTGCTGGGTAGAGCAGAATCCTAATAGCGGTACCCTGAATTATTAGTTCTTGTAGTAGTAATAACCTGACGTAACAGACTGATGACAGCTGGTTCAGGAAGGGCAAAAGGCTTTAAGGATCCATAAGAAGAGGCTGCTCCCCTTCAAAGGTTGAAGACCATAGTACACAAAATATATAAACATTCTCCGTCACAAGAGATTTGAATTGAACTATTGGCTGCTAAGCTTTTTGCAGGACAGGAGCACAATTAAAAACACAAGTCAAATGAGTAGCAAACAATAGGTGGGTCCAAGCAGCGATAACTTCTTATGGCTGTCTTCTAGGCATATGTATCATCATACCAATTAATGCAGATATTTTGTTCTTTTGATTGTTTTTATTATGTCTCATTCAGAACAATGTATCAAACTAAAAAATTATTAGGTTGCATATTTAGATGACACCTTTTTTACCATGTGTGTCACAGTGAGGAAGTACTATGATATCATTTTCTTGATGAAATTACTTTGCAACCTTATAATATCTTGTGATCAGAGCTTGTTTATTTCATTTTATTTTTTAAACCTGTCTGCTCTAAAACTGGTGGGATAGAATGATAAAGGATGGACTCATCTTACCAATAGCTTACCAATACAGATTTTGCAAGAAAAACAAACATGAAAGAGCCAGGATCAGTCTGACCTGGATCTGAAGGAGTATGAAGCTTTTGTTTTTGCTAGTAGATGCTATTGAGCCTTTCTCTGTGTGTAGATTTCCCAATTCATTGCAGCTGCTACTCTACATAACAAATGCTGTAGTCAGAAAAACATGCAGTCCCACAAGCTTCTGGAACTTATGCTGCAAGGCCAGCATAAATATTTTCCAAGACAGCCAAAGTAACCAGTCTACTCACAGAGCAAGAGCTCTGGGATTATTCTGCACACTGTGTTTTCTCTGTGGTGTTATATGTTCTTGTTGGCAGGCTAGAGTTTCTGACCTAGTTAGGCCTAGAAAAGTAGGAGGTGAGAAGATGAGGCAATAATAGAGGATCTTTCTAAAGAAATGCTGCACTTCTTTTTTATTAGAAAAAGCCTTTTTACCTTAACAGTTATACCATAAGCTACAATATTCTTACATTGCTTACATAAGCTACTTTGTTCTTACAGATAAATCGATAAATGAGGGTGGAGGTTGTCAATTATCAACCTAACTGAGCAGAGAATTGCTCCCTGGAAAGCATCAGTTCTAGCTTTGGTCATTATATTCATTAGACACCACTGTTTTGCAGTTGATTTCTCAACACTCTAGATCTGAGAGGTACAGAAATAGCGTTAGTACCAGCACTAAGCAGGGACAAAAGTTGCATTTAACATTCTAAATGACTGAAACCTTTTTAATATACATTATCTGTAAATGTTTAAATCAGTAAGCATATTAATTTATGCATTTGCCACTGTCTGATACAATTGAGTCAATATAAAAGATTATTAATAATTTATCTGCCAAGTCTGTGGATAGTCCCTAGCATATTGTTGATGATAGTGTAATGCAAACTGTGATAAAGGAATATTTGTTAGGACTGTGAGCTTAGACACGAACAACTTTTCCTTACATAAAGAAACTGGTGATTCTGCATTGCAGCCTTTTCAATATTCTGAAATCCTAGATTCTGAGTTTACAACATGAAGCAGACTGTAGTTGCCTTATGCTCATGCTTATCACTGAAGCAACATCTGTGCTTTACCTTAACAAGTGGAACAGGGAATATTTTTCTTCTGGGCGTCTTACAGACCACGTGTCCTCAGCATTATACTTGCAGCTGCTGCCTCTTTCATATAATGAGCTGAAGGGGAAGGTTGTATTTTATTTCAGAAAACACCTGTTGCCTAGAAAAACCTCACATACCTGACTGGGCAGAATGGTAATATGAGAGAGAGACTTCATATTATGCTAAAGAAATGAGGGATTTAACCTGATGTGTTTCATGCTGATTGCTGTAAGGATTGTATGGTTTGTGTTTGTGGTGAAAGGAAGAATACAGCCATAACAAGTATCTGTTGAGGTTCCCCATTCCCACTTTTCAGCATGCTGTACTCTATATAGTCAATTTGAAGATAACAAAATGTATTAAATATATATATATATAAAAGAACTAATAGCTAGCTCCCAGCTTTGTTAAACACAGAGCACAGTGGATTTTACAAAGATTAGTTTATCAAAAAGGTATTCTGCTTAGACTCAATCTTGAGAGCAGCATACTTTTCATTGAAATTACAGTACATGCAGTGGTGAATCTCTGAAGTCAACTGCATTAAAGAAACTAACCACTTTTAAAAGACAGAGAGAATGGTTAGGGTTTTTACTTAGTCTATTTAAAACAAATTATCCCAAACAGCTAAGATGAGAGAGGTCCTTTTCCTGTGCTGTCACTCTGAAATAAAAATGTCGTGATTATATGCATGTTTGTGTTAAATACAAAGTCCACTGTAGGCACAGATTTAATGTGTCTCACATGAGAGTTTCCAAACCACTTTCTGCTGTCCATGTCATAACTATAGAGCATGTGAAGTCAGTGAAAGAGTGAGGACTGCTGCCAACCAGCTGTCTTTGGCCTGACATACCAGTGTCTTGGATGCTGTCACCAACTATTACAGGTTATAACAGCCCTGAAGCAGACTCACCATGTGTGCCAACACTGAACCATTCTTCTGTCAGAATGAGGGAAATTCAAAAAGACTGTAAAACAGACTGTGGGTCTACAGTGTAGGCAGTACTCTTATGCCCACCTGATAGAATAGCACTGGCTGATTGCTGGATCAGAGAGACACTAGTCCCATCACTTTGCCCTGATGCATCCACCACTACAAAAAATGTTCTGAGGATGACAAAGAGCTGCCTATGGAAGACACAGTCTACCTTCAGATTATGTCCCTGTGAGGAAGATGGTCAAGCAGGTTTGATGGGCTCCTTGCCCTGTCAAAGCAGAGCCAGTAAGATTTTAGAAGGCCAAGAAGCAGGTTTTTGTGATGTGCTTGTTGTGAGCTGCTTCACATTGTTTTTGTTTATGTGATATCTCAAGTGGTAGAATACTTTGTCTCGACTTTGAGTAACATACCAGATGGGACATTCTGATAAGAAGAGAATGTACTAGTTCTACAAAGGAAGGACAGATAATGTAAAATTTCCATATTTTAATATCGCATGTGGTACACAGCAGAGCATAATTACAGCCTTCTTGTCAAACACATAAGCTAATACTTGCCTTTTTTTAATTGTTCATTTGTAAAAATTTTTTAGCCTCCCAATACAATTAGCTGAAAGATCAGATTGTCTGAGTGATTGTTGTGGTTTAAGTCTCTACCCCCCCACGCAGTTTTCTCACTCACTCACTCCCCTCTCTTTCTTCCCCCAGTCCCGGGGGG
>JARCZZ010020024.1:0-11410 GCA_030323915.1 Brotogeris chrysoptera | reverse complement strand
ACAACTTCCCTGGGCAACCCATTCCAGTGCCTCACCACCCTCACAGTAAAGAATTTCTTCCTCATATCCAATCTAAAGTTCCCCTGTTTAAGTTTGAACCCGTTACTCCTTGTCCTATCACTGCAGTCCCTAATAAAGAGTCCCTCCCCAACATCCTTATAGGCCCAAGCAGAACTCCTGCTCCTCTGCTTACTCAAGCAAAACTCCTCCAGATCACCCAAGTAATGACTGAGTAAACAGGCATTACTGAAAACTGTCTTACATAAAAAGATATTTATCTCTAGAATAGCTATTTCTAATTGAAACTGCAGAAGAATTTTGGCAACCAGTGAGTATGTCTTCTCTTAGTAGTGTCTCTTCACACCAATTTGCTTTATTATGGACACAGCCCAGAGAATGTGGTTTACTTACAGATTGTTATACCAAATTTTGTCACTATGCTGTACTTAATATTATTTTTTCCTACACTGCAACTTTGCCTTGCTTAGGGAATAATATGAAGCACATAACTTCAGCTACAAACAGCTTTCCTTTCTATAAATATTTATATATAGATGCTCAATATCTTTTATTTTATTAGAATTTTTTTTTCTCCTTTTATACTATTAGAAATGGGTTTTTTCTCCTATGTATCTATTTCACTAGTGATCAGTCTTCTAGTTACCACAGATCATTTGCCTTCATCTGTTAGCAATTGTTTTTAGGGACACAAAGCATCTCTGTACTGCTGAGGGTAAACTAATGTGCTGGCAAAGTGCATATTTACCTCTGTTCAGCATGGTCAGTGTAACACAGCTGGGTATCTGTGTGCCTCTGGCAGCTCTGAATACACAGCAAGGACTTCAGCCATTACCTCAGAGTTTAATTATTTTCCTGGCTGGTTTTGGCACTTTGAAGAAGGCTCTGTGCCCTTTACATGAGAAAGCAGGGGAATTGCATGGAGTGCTGATGGTAGATGGGCCATGAGCCAGCCGAGAGATTATGAGTCAAGATTAACTAGCAGACCAAAGTGGATGATGTTGTTGTAGGTGTCTGCTATAGACCTACTGATCAGGAGGAAAAGGTAGATGAGACCTTCTTCAGGATGTTGCTGCTACCTGGGCAGTTGCTACTGGAACAACAACGTGCAGAAAGGACGGGTCTGCCCAGGCTTGAAGCACCCACCAAGTGTCAGGATGCCAGGGCAACGCTGCCCTGAGCCCACTGCTGTCCTGATCTCCAACACTGTATAGAATAACAGAATGGTTTTAGTTGGAAGGGACCTTTAAATATCATTCTGTTCCAGTCTCCTGCAGCAGGCAGGGACACCCTCCACTAGACCAGGTTGCCTGCCCTTGAACACTGCCAGGGATGGCGCATCCACAACTTCTCTGGGCAGCCCATTCCAGTGCCTCAACACCCTTATTCTTCCTATCTAAACCTATCAATCTAAATCTATCCTCTTTCAGTTTGGTGAACACCTACTATGCCTTAGTCTCCCTTCTGTGTTTTTCCTACCTGTGACTTTATCTTAACACCTATGTGACAGTCCTAAAACAGAAGGTCAGAACAGCGCTTTGTTGGATGAAAGAACAGTGGTCTTAATCCTCTGAAGTACTGCAGTCCAGTGCTGCAGTCTAATAGAATTTTAATCTAAAGTCTGAACACACCTCACCCCATCCAAGATACTGTCAGGAAAAAGAAAAGCACTCCTTTTGAACAGCTAATATCTACCCAAGGTCTCTGCACACACTCTTCTCCCCAAACTGGGCTTTTACACGTCAACAACTGAACAGAACTTGGAACTATCTACCAGCACCATCTACTGTTACCTTGGAGAAGGTGTATTATGATAATGTCACAAATGTGTGACAACGCTAATGAGATCCCAGCCCTGCAGTAGTATTTACATAGATAACTCTGTGTTCACATGTAATCCCAAAGATTTTCTGGTTATAAAATCGTGTCCTTGGGTTTCTTATGGAAACTGGAATTCACACGTGCAGCATCGACTGACTTAAAGCTCATTTCCATAGCTTTGGCTTTGTCTAAGTCACTCTCTTTATACAAAAAGGTCAGTTTAGTAATGATGACAAAATGTCATTACACTTTGGTAAACTGGGAGGATTTGGAGAACCCTATTCTCTCTTTTGCTTCTGCTTTTCTTGCTGGTTGCAGAAGTTAAAGCAAGAGGAAGTCCTTCATCACACCTTTCATGGGTAAGTTATTTCCCATTTATGCTATTGTCTTTCTTGTTTACATAGCCTTTGTTTGAGTATTGTTATGCTCTTTACAAAAACAAGCAATGAAACAAAACAAAGCTTGTCTAACATTAAACGCAGACACAGCCAGAATTTCACAAGAATTATCCATACCATCAATTTTTAACTGACATTAATTGATATTTCACTACTATGAGCTATCATTTTTTTCAAGCACATGTACAGTATTAATTAGAAATGGGAACTCTCAAAAGCTGCTAAGAAACAAGTATATGTCTGTAATATTTTTACCCCTGCCATTAATGCCTTGTCATGAGCTCAAGGATGTTTCCCTCAGAACAAATCCCTGTCTTTCCCAATTGGCAGGATGAAAATGTCAAAGCTAATTGCTGATTAGTATAGTGAGATAGGAGAGGGTATGTCTGCTAAAGGAAATGTAGAGAATCACAAGCAACATCTATATTAAAGCACTAAACAGGACACACAGGTCTGAGCATGTTAAATTAGCAAGGTCCGTAACATGATTTTCATCTAGATCAACTAACAGCCTCCCAGGGTAAGACCAGGCATGGTTCAGGGGGTACTATGGCCAGGCAGCATTTCCAGTAAGTAGCTCAGATGCAGCCACCCTCTCTTAGGACACACAAGACAGAATTACTGTCATGCTGGTTGATTTCAGGGCTAGCAACAGCCCCCAGCATGCTTTATTTGCAGCTACACGTATGGGTATAGCCATAGAAACCTGAAGAACCAAGGAATAAATAGCAATTGGAAAAAACACAAAACTATGAGGAGAGTAACACTTTAGCACCTTTGGATTTTTCTTCAATATTATCTTAGATCTGATTAGCTTTGAGATGTGTAATTGCATTTCTTATTTTAAAAACTCCTTTGTCCATTGCTATATGTGCCATGGAAAGCAATCTGCTAAGATCCCGTGCTGAATTTTGTTTATGTGAATTGTTGCCTTTACTGTCATATTGCTGCTTCCCATGAGTGGAGTTAGTGTGCTAAAGCGTTTATAGAAGGACCTAATGGACTATACAGGAATATGGGGAAATAAAGAATATCCAGAACACTTCCAAAACACGCAGAATAATAAAAGTGGAAAACCCTAAAGATTTTTCTTTTTTTCTATTTATTTTCCCTGGAAAGACGTACTTGAAAGAACAGAGAAAAGGTTTTAAACAAAAACACAACGTTTAAATTAACATTCCTTTTAAAGCAGTGTCTGCATGTAGAGAGTGACCTTCAGTTCTTGTGAAAGATATTTTTACAGGCCCCTGCACAGACCAGCTTTTTGGTCCAAAGACAAAAGAATACAAAGTTTGAAACTGAGATAAAAACCAGCAAGTGATAAATCACGGGGTTGAGAGAGAAGCACCTGGGTCACTTGGAAAGCAAGGAAGCAATGCATGCTTCAGAATTACATAAAGGGTATCTAGGATATCTAGAAATAAAGAAAAAGCATTGACCATAGATGCTGGCTTAGTCTTGAGAAGCATCATGAAATGCAGCTGATAGCATGGCAAGTGTCGGACTCAGTGCAACCTCCTGGAGGACATTGTCACCAAAGAGCTGATAAGATCTTCAGCTATCTGAACATATTGATTTCAGGTTTATGCTATCATATCTCTGTCTGAAGCAGCTCTGACCACTATAGCAATGCAGTGCCCACTTCTGGATCCATGACAGATTTTGGTGCACTGGAAAGAATCATCCCTCTTAAAGAAGGAGGGATGACACAGTTCGAGGACAAACCTTACAGATGAATAATTCAGAGGCTCCCTCTGGTTAGCTTAGCAATAAAAACCCCAGAGATTACTTCCAACATCATGGGCTGTGAAAGTTTGGATTTTTCAATTATTGAGATTTCTAAAGTCGATTGAAAAATATTGGCTGTTGTCTGCTGACTGCATTTGGTTTTGCCATATTTACATGATGGATTTATTTTATCTCAATGCACAGCTTCTTCTCAGGAATGGAAGAGAACTGTTGCCTTCCTCTGAGGCAAGAGAAGCAGCAGAATTCATTACACTGAGATGGATCAGGATTGCAGCTAAGGACAAGGGATTGCATCTCATTAGGAAGCCTTGATCGAAGATCCATTGGGACTGAATTTTTATTTGAATGAGGCTGGCAGATCGCTTTTCTTGGCTTTCTTTTAAAATACAGGATCCAGCCCCTTTCCAAGGCTCTTTTTATTAGTTTTACATAAATCTTTCGCTACGGCAGGAGGATCATGGATCTTAACCTTCTTTGCTGTGTTCACTTGGTCATGGGTTCTGATTTACAGTAAGTTGAGACATGCTTTACATGCCTCTGTCTATTTCACAGCTTCCAAGGATTGTGGAGACCTGGATTTGATGATCCAAGAATCATTTCCCATCCTGTACTTTATTTTTCTTGAGTAGTTGATTCTTCAATATAACAGAAAAATTATGTTTCAGAGGCTAAAAGGGAAGGTAAACTATTCCAGGTTATAATTAAGGTAAATTTTCTTAATATGAGAATATTTAAGTTATTAAACCAGTGTACCTTGGACTGTTGCAGATACATTTTCATTGCCCTTTTCTTAGTATATAATCTTTTAAAACTTCAAAAGAAGAGAACTTAGGACAGCTGTATTGGCTATGTATGGCAAGTCAAACTAAGTGATGATAGCCACCTTACTGTGACTTCATATCATGGTGCTTTATTAAATTACAGACATAGCAAACCAACCCAGGCCTAGGGGAAGGTATAAAATGCACACAGTTTTCTGCATTCTCTCACCTATTTCAATATATTCTTACATAGCCAAGGCAATGTCAAGGCTGAAACAAAATGTGATTTTTCTGGGCCAGCTAGACAAAGATAGCAAAGAAGCCTCCCTGCCTAAACAGAGACTGCAGTGCCTGGGAAGAAGTTTGGCACCTGTTTCTGCAGAACAGTATCTTCCAGCAGCAGGATTCACTTCCCAACTCCAACACAAGACCAACATCTTACACTTGGTATTTCTACACCTAAGTTTACCTATTTTTCCAGTTATCCCATGCAGTTTTTCTTATATGAAGATAAATATTAGCAATTATTTCTATAATAACATTACTGGATACTTACCATTTTGTGGTCAGGTATTGGCCAAGCCAAATATTAAACACCATCTATTATTACCTCAGAGTATTACTCCTCTTTGATCATCAAGAACTTGGAAACAGGTCTGCACTGTTTAATTAGCTCTCTTTATCCTACCTCCATACAGATATAGTAGAGATAGTATTAAACTGAGCAGTGGCAATTATTATTATCTACCACCTTCTAATTGATTAATCTTTGCTTGTATATGAAAAACTTCAAGGAAACATGCTCCTAATTTTGGAGAAAACCAGACTTGCCTATTAAACACAGTCATTCCTTATCTATCTCATTATTTCACACACTTTGTGAAGAACATGTTGACCACATAAAGAAAATGTGAATCAATTAAAGTCAGAATGCTTACTGGTGGAGCACATAACCCACCTGTGTAATTAAAACCTGACATTTAATTTAAACTTCTAATATGACCTAGAAAAGCATCCTCAATACTTGCTGCCACCAGGAGAGAGCAGACTGCAACCTTGTCCTTGATGTAAGCTTTTCACTGTCCATTTAAGCTCTGAATCTCCTCCAGCTATTTCCAGGTATTCCAGTTCCTTTCCATCCATCTCACTGACAATTCCCAAAGAATAATCTTTAATGACAGTCTGGGATTTGAGCCCTTCTTTTTGTCCTAATCTCCATACTTGCAACATCCTCTGAGCTAGTGGCCATTTCTCCTCATTCCTTTCCTCAGCCTCCTCCGAGTTACAAGGCAGCTGTCACTCAAGGATGCAAAGGAGCCAGGGAAATACAGACATTACAGTGTCTGCTCAGGTGCAGCAAAGCCTCTCTTAAGCACCCAGCATGCAGCCAAAGAGAGACCAGAGAGGTGCAGTACAAAAATCAGCTTCGGGGTTAATACTACATAAAGTTCAAGAGAATGGTGGGAATTGTTTGTCTCTCAGCATCTGAAGTAGAAGCCAAGTTATCCATCAATTAAACAACCCGATCAATTTTCAGTGTCCTAATCTCTGGGATGAAAAACAAAGCAAAGTTGCTTTCTGGCCCTGATCACAGTGACCATATCCTTCTCTTCCAAAGTCTCTAAATGCATGCAGGACATCCATAATTGTTCATATGATGTCGTCTCTCCTGGGTGACCCTAATCCAGTGACATTTGATGAACAATTATAGGCATGAAAAATATGTAATAAGAGGTTATGCCATACCTGTCTTGACAGCCACCTCACGTTTATACCATTGCTGTATGGAATCAGCCATCATCACGCTGTTGTATACACAAGGCCAAGGTATTGCTAAGTCACTGTCTCCATGACATCATGGCTAAGGTGTTCCATAAGAGTCCCTCTTGGCTCTCCTATGTCTTCTGAGGGTCTATTCAAAAGCAGTTCTCAAAATAATTGTGTTTTGGAAGAACCTAAAGGCAGCCTTTCCCATAGACATCGTGTACAGCTTTTACATGAATGTCAGGCAGCCTCAGGTCACCATAAAAAAAGGTTACAGCAAATCACGCTCCAATGTTGGTGTTCAGACTACTAAATGTCACAGATGTCATCTTAAAATTTTCACCAGAAAGTCAGCTAGATTAATATGCAGTTATCTTAAAGCAGAAGCCCACTGAAAGAAATATTAAAGCAGACAGAAGAAAAAGCCCCTATTTTGTATTGAATTTTAGTACAACCACTTTTGCTTTGCTAAGCTTATAGTCAACACTAATGCAGAGTTCTGACTTCTTTCTAGTGCTCATTAAATATGCTGGGGCAAAGTTGTTATTAACTACCACAACAGTATTAAAACTGGTAGAACAAGCAATACTTCAAAAATTATTAACATCCTCTCTGCTCAAACTAACCACCCCCATATTGTTTTCAACCCAGCAGCAAATTCAGTAAAGAAGATGGAGGAGATAGATAGGGTTAGGCAGATATTAAGATCCACTGAAACCATCTACAAACTATGTAAAATACTGTGACTACAGCTACTATTTTGTTGTTTAAGCAGTAATTGAGTGAGAAAGCTGCTTCCTAATAATCAGTGAACATAAATCTAACAAGACAATAAGACAATCAATCTCAGTCACAGAATCCAGTATTTACAGGGGAAGTGGTTACAAGAAAAAGTCTGTAAGTGCTTTGGAAGCTGAACCGAGGAAAGAAGTTGCTAAGGGCCATCTTCTCAATGGATATGAATTAGCCACTTACGAAGCCTGTGGTTCAGCATTGCCTTATGCCAGCTGACATTAGAGATTCTTATGTTGAAAAATTGGTACAAAACCTTCTCGCTGCCATAGGGACAATGCTATTTACAGACATTTATCCTAGCAACCATTGACTTGTCCATCAACAGTGGAGTTCACTCTCAGACATTCACTGAGTTTTTAACATGATTTTTATATTGGAAAAATAAATGTCCAAGTACCCAGGGAAAATAATAGAAGACAAATCATATATATCACACACTCACACACACACACACACACACACAGAGTCTGTGACCTTATAGGTGGTGGTCTCATCCTACATTTGGTTGCAGATAATGTAGTGCCTGGCAGCCAACTGCATAGTCTCCTTTGGTATCAAGACATTTTCTGTGATCACTTCTGTGTCCTGGTTGCTTACTCTCCATTTTTAACTGTAAACTTGCTGCACCTGCATGAGCTCCACCATTATCCTCTTCCCAGGCTCATTCCATGCCCTCTGAAACCTGTTCTAGCTCAGTAGCTCCCTAAGGATAACACAATCACCCTTCCAAAAGGCACCCTTAGCTCAGACACCTAGAAGAAGATACACACTTTTGGGAGAAAAGAATAGTGATCTGTTATGGACATGTGCCTGTATTTTACCTTTCCTAAACAGCGAGCAGCTGTTCCTGCACTACTTCATCTGCATCCACACTGGCACTACAAATAAGTTTATGCAACCGACCCAGAAATGAGCTAGAGGGAGGGTTTGTGCTGGGATTTCAGCTGAGAATATGTTTGCCTCCCAGTCCAAAACATTCCTTTGTTGTTCTAAAATTCTGAGTTCCTCATCTGACTGATTTTCTGAGAAAAGAAGGGCTGTACTGCACTTCTGACACATCCTCAAAGCTGCCATTTGACACTACTCCAGCCTTTGAAAAAGGCTTGTTTTCAGCCTCTCTCCAAGCTCCACAAACCTATCTGCTACAGTGACAGGCAGTCCCAGGACTCCACTAAATAGCAGAAGGGAAGAAATTCCTCCTGAGGACAATTTCCAGAAGGAACATGATTTCCATTCTCAAACTGCCCATTGGAGGATCCTTTCTCTCTCTACTGACTATACGAAAAGTCTAGGGTGATTAGCCTTCTGACTCAAATGCTGCATCATTTAGTCACTTGACACTCAGTAAAGTAATTCATAAGGTTATTAAGCATATATAAGTTTCTAGGTTTTCAACAGATGAGAGATGTAACTACATTGTGTTGCTGTGATAAAAGCCAGATGATGGAGGTAGAGGGAGGTCCTAATCAGTCATCAGGTACATCCATTGCCAAAAATGGATTTTCATTTAATTGGCAAATTTTATTACATTTTCCAATTGAGGTTAGAGCAACCCCTATCTGCCCTTCCACTGATAAAGAAAATAGTGCAGACAGTGGCTTTGTCTCTGCTATGTATCAGCAGGACAGTTTCTGCATACAATCACAATGAATTATATGTATACGTCCGTACAAGAAGCCACATTGCTCAGGGTCCTTGGGGAAAACCTTTACAGAGACCAAAAGGACAGAGAGCTACCAAATTCTGACAATAACATTGCTTGATTATTGCAATCATAAAGCACTGAACTCAGAGATGAACATGAAAATCTCTTCAGGAAAAGGAGGAAATTGAGTTCCTCTATACCCAGATGAAAATTCTCACCTCTCAGATCAGATCAAACACCTTTCTTATTCCCAGCTCTGAAAAGGCTTCAGATGCCTGTGAAATCACTTCGCTAGTTGCTTAATCAAGTCACTGCCCAGTGCAACAGTGCCCAAAGGATTCTGTGTCCCAGACTGGCAACACTATGGGGCAAAGGAGCGGGTTCAGCTCTTACAAATAATTTCCACTTGGCAGGAGTGGAAGTCAGAGAGAAAAGACTGTGCAGCTCCCAGCCAAGAACAAAGCCTGAAAGAATTTCCCTACATCCTGAATTCTCCGTAGCTTCACTAATAAAGGCAGTTGGCATTATGTTGTCAGCAAAAGCAATGATGTTCGCTACCCAAAACAAAAAACACCTGTATTTCTACACAGAAGTCTTCAAAAGAGGATGGCTTGTTTTCAACTTCTTCCTTTCCCCATTTAGTGGTAAAATTCCACAAGGACCTCATAACGATCAAGGTGTGTTGCGCAGTGACTTGAAATCATTGTATAATTGTGAACAAAACGGCACATATCCTTTTTTCCTCATTCTCTTATGTAAGTAGAGCAAGTGAGTCACAGAGACAAGAGTGCATGCTAAAACCCTCACCAAAATTTTAAACAGATAATTTTAGATGTGACAGAGAACAAATGAATGACTCTGAGTGTTACATAATGTGGCCTTTTATATCTTCCTGTGTCCCAGATGCAGGTACAGACCTGCGCTACTACAAGTTCCCCAACAACAGACCAGCTAAAAGAGGTTGCCACCCTCCATCCCAGTCACAGGTCCCCCCCAAAATCACATATCTAGTTTACACACAGGCTCTCAGCAAAACAAATAAATAGCAGGGGGAGGAAACAGCAAATTCAGTGAATACTTCATTAACCACTCCAATTCTTTTATTCCCTAAGGGAGTCAATAAAGCAAAAGCAGTTGTACACTCTCTAATCTAGTTCCTCAAATTTTATAACCACTTTGAGACAGGAAAAGCAATTTGCAGGGAGCTCATTGTAACAGCTTCACTTCTCCCAGTGACTTGATGTACTTGGCCAACGTACTTGTGGTGAAGTCAGGAAAGATAAGTCTATTTACATGGCACACAAGTCTACCTCCATTAACTTCAGTAGCAGTAGCCCAGAGAACATAAAGAAGGACTACACAGCCCTGAGAGAGGTGGTTAGGGGCTCTGGAGCTCAGGTTCTTTTTCATCAATTCTCCAGGATACAGGGCAGGACGTTAAAAAGGCTAGGAGGATTGGCCAGGTTAATAAACGGGTAGAAGGGCGGTGCCATAGTCAGAGGTTTGGATATCTTCAACATGGGACTCAGTTTAGCAGGCCAGGTCTACTGAGGGCTTGTGGATCTGCTTTGACAAAGAAGGGCTGGGAATAGCTTTGGATGGCATGGTTTAGTGTGAGGTGTCCCTATCTATGGCTGGGGGGTTGGAACTAGATGATCTTAAGGTCCTTTCCAAACCTAACTATTCTATGACTCTATGATTTGGAGCTCAGCTCAGATACCTCTAGAAACACCCATAGCATGGGAAGCAATCGAAGAATTAGCGATGTGTGCACATCCACAGGGGTATGATATAAGCATCACAGAAACATGGTGGGATGGCTCCTCTGACTGGTGAGTTGGAATGGAAGGTTACATGCTCTTTAGAAAAGACAGGCACGGTAGGTGGGGAGGGGGAGCTGCTATTTATGTTAGGGATAGGCTGGAGAGTATGGAACTCTGTCTGGGAACAGGTAAGCAGTCAACAGAGAGTTCGTGCGTCAGGGTTAAAGGGAGAACAGCGATGGGAGACATTACTGTGGAGATCTGTTACAGACCGCCTGACCAAGAGCACTCGGTGGATGAAGCGCTCTACAGACAGATAGGAACAGCCTCACGCTCGCAGGCCCTTGTCCTCATGGGGGACTTCAATCATCCTGCTATCTGTTGGAGGGATGGTACATCCCGGCACAGCAATCCAGGAAGTTCCTCGATTGTGTGGAAGATAAATTCCTTCTGCAACTAATAGAGGAGCCAACAAGGAGAAGTGCCATGCTTGACCTCATCCTCACCAACAGGGAAGGGCTGGTTGGAAACGTGATGCTCCAGGGCAGCCTTGGTTGCAGAGATCATGAGATGGTTGAATTTGAGATCCTCAGGACAGTGAGAAGAGCGTGCAGCAAGATCACTGCCCTGGACTGCAAGAGAGCAGACTTTGGCCTCTTCAGGAACCTGCTCAGTAAGGTTCCATGGGATATAGCC
>JARCZZ010020020.1:0-25513 GCA_030323915.1 Brotogeris chrysoptera | reverse complement strand
TCCCCTCCTCCCTGGCAGAGCATGAGACTCAGAAAGTCCTTGGTCAGACCAAAACATTACCAAGCAGTAACTGAAACCACTGGTGTTATCAGCGCTGCTTCCAGGCCCAGAATCAAAAACACAGCACTGCACCAGCTACCAAGAATGAGAAAAATGACTGCTGCTGCTGAACCCATGACATGGGTCCATAGTCCTCTTAGGTTTGTCAGGTCCCTAATCAGATCCTGCTGACAGGAAAGAAGAATAATAGCAGTGGATTTTCAGCTGTGCTTCAGGCTGACTTGAATATGATAGTTCACTGTTAGTATGATTTGTGTCAAGTGAGTCATGTCATTATATATATAAGGTGTGAAAAGTTGTAATCATTTCAATCTTATTTTTTAACTTGGTAATTCTGCTTTTAATTTACAGCATTTGCCATGTGCTGTCATCCTGTCGTACACCAGGAGTTGCTTTTATGACTTCTCATGTGTGTTGTCTTCAGTAATTAACCAGGAGCAGAGATGTACTAAAGTGGCTGAGATAAAATTTTACAACAGATTTTTAAACCTTTGTTTTACTGCAAATGTAAAAAGGTACCTGTTTGTGGATACACGGTGGTCAGGCAGAGTGCATATCTGAAATCTGCATGTAAAGGTATTTGGCACATGAAAGCTTCAGTTGTTCGTACTGAGGACTAGAGTTAAAAGCATGATTATGAGTTGATTTTATGGGTGATGTGAGCAGAACCTATACCATGCAAGTAGATCAGTAGATCTGTGAAAGTCAGGAGACTGTGGAAACATGACTGTAAAATGACTGTAGTAATCTTTATTGTGCCCCTTCCCCCTTCAACTTAATCAGCAAAAATCTTAAGAAATAAAATGGAAAAACAACATCAATGTACTGTGAATTTTTGAAGCTAAACCAGACAGAAGCCTGATAGTTCACAAAGCAAAGGTTGTTTAGAGATGGTAGCTTGGCCATGTTGCATGCATGTAATGTTTTCCATGCAATTTTCTGTTATTAAGTGTAACATGTTACTTTTTTTAGTGTATCATAAAATATGCAGACTATGTCTTGTGGGAGAGTGGATATTACTGGAACCAGCTTTACTGTCAGTATCTCAAGTGCACTTGGAGCAGTGGTGCCAAGTCATACTATGGTTTCTGAGGCTCAGCGTCAGCAGTACACACGTTTATTCCTAAGAAAGTAAATACAGACCGGAATTCTGCAAAAATGGTCCATACAGAAGGTGCTATGCCAACAAACTGAAGCGGACTGATTTCCTTTAGCATAGAATGTATCTGAGTTCACTGAACTCATTCCAGATTTGTACCAGCACTCACTTTTATCCAAACTCATTAGTAGAATAGAAAACCAAGCTGTATTTTTGCTTTATTTTAGCCAAATTCCTTCATAAGTAAATGACTGACATAAGTGTTTCAGCTGAGGCCCAGGCCAAAGTTGTTTTTAAATCATCAAAGAAACGCTAAGTTCCAGCATGAGAAGTTTGCTTCAGAACTTTGGTGGCTGTTTTGTTATTTGTATGTCATTCCCATGAAAAGGCTGCTTTGACGTACAAATGAGTGTTTCGTGGAACCTTCTGTTTGAGGCCTGTGAGAGCTCTGCGTGCTTTCCTTTGTGATGTGAAATACCACATGGGAATGAGATCTCATTTATACTCATGACTGAGTCTGACCAAGATTCCCCTGGGTAATTTTGCTCCTCCTTCCTATTAAAACTTCAAAAGAGTCTAGAGTTATATTTACATTTGTAAATTGATTCTGTTATTCATTTTTGTTCATTTTGATCCCATTCTTGGAATTTGTATGCAACAAGAGGGTATTTCCCCATTCTAAATGGTGAGAAAGAACGATTGTAGTTTTGTGTAACAATCCCAGGATTGCTGTAATCTAATCCCAGGAGCTCTATACTATAAAACATGCTTCATGTGTTCAGCTCTTGGAGCATCAGAAAGGAGAGTAGAGTGTGAAACTGTTCAGTAAGTAGCTGGCTGGGAGTTCTCTGTCCTCTTTTCCATAGATCAGGCCAACTAGGATGGAGTTTGGTGGAATCAGACTTGAGGGTCCTGCGGCCACTGCTGTTCTAGACCCTGAGTGAAGCGCTTGCTTACCAAGCAGGATGCAGTTCTTGCTCGGACGGTTGGCGCAGTGTATCACTCTGCTGGGCGACTTTCCAATAAGGATTCTTAGGAGATGCTCTCATGTTCTTCGGACTTGATGTCCACTTATATTGTGTAAAGGTAGACCCAGTACTGTCATTATGGTGTGATGTAGTGTCGATGGTAAATTCTGCTTTGCACATTCATGATGTGATGTTGTTTCACAAGCACACCGAGTATCAGTAGGTCAAGTCCCCTGAAGCCCCCTTATTTCTGTGTCCCAGTGTAACTTGGAGGGGACACCCTTAGAAGTCTCTTAGTGGAGCTTTTTGATTTTAATATAACTATATTGTGTTGCTTTGGGTACTGCTGCCTTTACCTGTGAAATTAAGCTGCTGTAATGCTGTCTACAAACTTGCAGTGTAAACTCAAGATCTGCAGCCTTGCTGTATTATCCACCATACACTGATTATGTTCAGTAAATGTCCTTTGCCTCCTAAAACAATCTCTCATACAGTTAAAAGCATGAACTGTCCTTGAAAGGTTCTCATAGCAGAGAGCCAGCAATGCAGACATATTTTGTCTGCCTACCGCTTATTTAGATAAGCAAATAATTTTAACTTTTTTAAAAAAGCATAATTTACATTTATCTCTTTCTCAGAATATGATTATATCTTGAAATGGGTATAAAAATACACACATTGGCTTTGTTATTAAGAAAATGTGTATTTTGGGTTTGGCGCAGTTTAAAAAATTGGTTTATGAAGTTCTGAAAGAAAATCATTTGACGGAGTGAGGGCATTACTGGTATCACTGGTGTGCAAAATATGAAGTATTGCTTTCTTCAGAAGCTTCTGTCTTTTGTTGGGAGGCCGAAGACGTTACATGGAGGATGTACCAGTTTGAAAGCAGTAGTGATTGCGCTTAAATTGAAAATGAGGTGTTTGAGCTGTAAAATGCTTAATTGTTCTGATTTGCTAGAGGTGAATGGGAGGATAGGTTTTACCTAGAAAATGACATTGTGGATGGGCTTTCCAACTTAGTTACGCTTTTTATGATTGCCTTTTAGAGTTAAGTGGTGATGTTCTGTGTAACATAACTCAAATTTACATGGGTCCACAGTGAATTTTCTAATAAATATGTGGAGGTTATGTTGAACTTGTTAACACTTATACTGTCCGAGACACAGTATTTTTATGTTCCCCAGCCTCAGTAAGAGGAAGCTTTCCTGGCAGATTGACCTTTTGCTGTACAAAAATGACAAGTAAAACTCGCAGTGGAATCCAAGTGGCAGCAGAATTCATTTCAGAGGAGGCAATTTTCACATGGAGGCATGGAGAGTCCACGCATTGTACAGAATCTTTCTCTCATTCTTTTTAGGATCTTGTGAGCCCCAAAGTGTACAAAAATGGAGATCTTGTAGCTCCTATAGGCGTTGAACATATCCTGGCTCATCAGGGTATCTATCAGCAGTTGTCTCAACCAGTGCTTTCCAGCTTTGTGGTGTTGCTTGGTTACCATCATTCCCACAACTCTCAAATAAAGCAAAGCAAATGTAAAAAAACCTGGTTTCTATTTATGGGCTAGGTTACTGTACAGATCCAAACAAAACAGAATTGTAAATACTCTACAGCTTCTTTAATGATCATTTCTTTTCCTCAAGTATTCCACTTGGCTACTTACAAAGGCTTTCTATTTTAAATATAGTTTTTTTGAGTATACTGGACTATTTCTAGGATTCTGCACAAACTCATTGCATTCAGAAGCTGGAATCCTGACTGGAAGCAAGGAATAACAAATAACGGCTTGTGTTGTCAGGCAGTCTTGCTAACTCCAGCTGGGATGCTGCCTTTTCTGATATACTTTATGTGCACCCTCAGTTCAGGGCAGAGAAAATGTTGCAAAGCTTAGTTTGGAATGTGTTGAGGAATATTTTCTTTAGTAATGGGAATAATGAGGAACTGTCATAACCATTTGGCTGAAGATCTCATGTCATTTCATGTCATTTTGTGAATATTTCCTAATTCCTTCATAAGTCTTCTCTTTCCCTTAGGGTGAATAATTTCGACATGTGGGCTCAGGGAAAATTCTCCTCTTATATCAAATTAGCAGATGTTGAAAAAGCATACAGACACTCAGAACTGAATATACCATAGATGTCTGGGTGGCTATTCTGTTGTCCTGCTCCACAAAGAATTCTACAAAATGAAAAGTATGATTTTACTTTGTCACCTACAGGTTGAAATGGATAGCTATTCTATTGATTTGTCACAATTGAATACATTCCTTTTAATGAAGTTAATTCCCCAAATAAGGCTTCTCTAGGAACATGTGGATGAGTTTCTTGGTAAGTGGAGAGCTTTCCATTAATCTACTAGGGTCATTCATGGTATATCTGGAGTTGGTTACTGAAACCATCTTACTGTTTCTGAGAGTGGAGAAAACTAAAATAAATTGAGATAATCTGAGTCAGCCAGAGACTGAGGAAAAAATAAACACATCCAAGTAGAACATTCCCAGATGTGGAAAAAACTGTCCCCATCTATCAAAAGTATGGAAAGTGTAGGAAGCAGGCAACAGTTCTTGTAGGATGTAGAACTTTTAAGTGTGGCCTTATGCTCGTCGTCTGAGAGCTAGTGCTTTAGTGGGGTCCACAACTCAGTCTTCTAACCATTTTGGGTTTCCAGTGGGTCCAGTTCTTCTAACAGTGGTCTTTTTAAGAGAGATTTCTCATCTGGTGTGTAGCTACTATGTTGAATTTCTAGTGTTATATGGCTTATGTGTGTCTGTGTTACAGGTCCATTCCAGCTTTAGTTCTGTCTGTAGGAACTGGATTAGGCCCTTAATGCTTTGGGAGGAAAATGTTGACTGGAGTTAAGTTAGGAGGAATAACAGACTGAAATAATGACAGATCACTGTTAGGAATAAAGACACTTAGAGACTTCTACATATGGACTTGTTTTAAAATACGTATCTTAAAGAGTCTGAGGCCCATCTTGATGCTTTTGCTCGCAGCAAAGTTCCCACACAACCAGGAAGACCGTCATAGGCTAGAAGGACTGGATATTCAAGTCCTTTAAAATGTATAGATCATAGTAAACACCAGAGCTGTTTTTTAAACCATGCTGTTTCATCCTGGCTGGAACTGTGCTAGTGAAACTGGCTGAAAGTGGTGCCAGTGGTGTGTCTGATTGCATTGCTGGCTCTCTGCTATGAGAACCTTCAGGAACAGTTTTTTCTCTTGACAAGCCTACACAGCATTTGCAGGTTTTCTTCCTCATTGCAGCTGTTCTTCATTTACTGTAGTTCCCTCCTGAACCAGTGTTGAACATGGATCCTCTCCTTTGCCCTACTGTGATACTATTATCCTATTAGTGTCACCGGACAGAAACCTGGCATAGGATAAGGGCTGTACCCCTCCTGAAGCTTTTAGTTGGTTGTTTCCCAGTCCTAAAGTCAACAGATTCTTTTGCTATAAAATCTTGGACATATCAGATTAGGTTTTAGTCAGGGAGCTTATGCTGTTTTATAATCTTATGCATCTTTTGTTGTAGTAAGAAATGCGTGTTGTAAATGTCAATATGAATTGTCTTCTGAAGGCTGGATGCTGCTGAGTATGCTTAACACTGCATTCCCTGGCTGGAGTTAGAAACTGCAGTGTACGAAATGGAATGCCATGGGTTAGTTGGAATGGCAGGCAGAGTGCAGCTTTGGAGGATGTTTTTATTAATTCACTGAATACTGAGATGCAAAAGAGGAATCTTGTAACTGTGTTGAAGTGTAGCGGTGCCAGGTAAGGATAACCCCTTATTTACTTTGATTACATCAAAGCTTAAAAGTCTGTTGGGTATAAGGTTGAGGCTAAATGTCTTAAGGTTTGACTATGTGTCAAAGACATGCAGGTTTGCTTTCCATGTGCAATAACTGCATTGGCAATTGGGGAAGTGTGATTGACTCACTAGCTAGGCCAAAATAAAAAACCAAAACAGGTCAAGAAAAACCCAACTGCCAAAACCCTCAATGACATCTTACTTTTTGTGTGTGTGTGTGTATGTACCAGCAGACTCCAAAGAGCCTCTACACTTAGTCGTGTCAGCATTCAATAGAAGATTCCCTACCCTCTGTTGTTTCTCACACTTAGGTGTTCTATCAGTGTCCTCACCAGAGAAATATCCTGGAATTGACAAATAGCTGTAGTCCATTGCATCCTTGTGTTACCAGCATTTATCCCAGTGTGGCATGCCTCTGATTCCAGCAATAAACCTAGCTTTTAATTTTTGGGAAAAGGTGAGAGAAGAGAAGGAAAAAAAGTGAACAAAGAAACCACACACACAAAACACAAACCAAAACCAGAACAAACTATTTTTAACATGAAAGGTACATTAAATATACATTAAATGTAGAAGTGACAGGTAGAGACTAATAGTAGAGTTAACTCTGAACACTGGACCCTGCAAGCTAGCAGAGCTGAAGTCGTCCACTCGTTATGATAGTCTTTGAGCTTGTAAATCTGTTGTGTTGAGTTCAGTTTAATGCTCAGCACTGCAGTATCACGCTTGTATGCAGGCTGCTGCAGGTAGAATCTTGGGACTTCTGCTTAAATTTGGAATTGTGATGGATGATAGCTATGTTTTAAGTTGAGATTTTGATTTGGGACTGGAGGACTTTAATTTACTGCTGGCTCCCTCAAAGGTTGGAGCTGATTTAGGCACTTTCAAATAACTTTCAGTTATCTACAGTGCTAATCTTTGGGCTATACTTAACACTGTATTTTGGACTCTGTTTGGGATACGTGCTGAGGAATGGAGGGATTGAAGGTTATGTTTACTGTTAGGATCCAGAAGGCTTATAGGTCTACAATGGAATTAGCAGAGTGGCATGTTCAGTGTTTTGAGCTCTTCTGTGTGACAGGTGTATTGTGAAACTTCAGGTTAAGGTTGGGGGTCAGGGTTAAGCCTGAGAAGAGAAGTGGCCAAAGAGCTTGTTTTACTCTTTCAAAGAGTATTCACACAGGATGAGGACTTCTGGCCAAAGTGTTACATACCTCATACTATGCTTTGATTGTGCTCTTTAGATTCTTCAAGGCCTGCATCTTTATTAATAGCTTGTTGTGATCTGGATTTAATTTTAGTATCTGGTTCTGGTGCTTTTATGTGTCATATCACATTAATACTAGGATTAAGGAACTGTTAAAAAAGGTCAGAGTTCAAGATGGGAAGGGATTTAAGTGTTTGGTATATTTACATGTTCTGCAGGGCTGGAGCACTGACTCCTGCTTTTTTTGGCTTATGTTAGTTTTGGTGCAGTTGTTTGTCACTGAGCTGTGTTTGTCACTGAGCTCTGTTTCAGATATCGCATCTGGAGATGTGATATCTGAAGTTCTGCTTCTTTTTGTACTCTGCAGTGGGGACAATGTGTTGAAGGTTCTGAGAGGGTGTTTCATGTCATCTCCACATGTATGGTCTTCATTGGCCATAGCTCTGCCACAAAGGGGGTATGGGCCACTGGTTTTAAAGTCTGTACAGAGCATGCTTTCCTGTTTCAGGGTCACTGCTGTTTGAATCTAAAAAATACCTTAAGATTTAGTCTTTCATTATGATGGGGGATTACCTTAAGCATTTGCAGATGTTAAGCAACAGTATATTATTTGATAATAAGGAGGTGAAATAAGTTTCCTTTTAAGCGTTGTACCTTTACTCCTGATTTCCATTCTCTACTCTTGAGTCATTATTTCCTGCATAATGTTTTCTTTGATGATATGCCATGGAACATTGAGTAAGGACAAAATGGTGAGTAGGAAGGTAATCGAAGTTATTGAGACAGGTCCCATAAGAATCCATTTAATTACTTTCAAGGCATTACATCTTAGACTTCGTAGATATGGTATTGTTTGGAAAGAACAAACCTTTACAGCATCCAATAAAACATATATGTATTTAATTTTACATAAGGTACATAGCTGTCCTATACAAGAATTACAATTCTAACTTGAATAATTTCATGCCAGTGACCATATTTCATACCTCAGACCACATTAAGAAATGGGATTCTGAAATTACCTATCACTTTGGTCTTCAATATTTCATGAAGTTCCAAGGACAAAAATTGTTAGAAGAGCTCACTGAGCAGGGGAAAAAAAAATATGCATGATGTAATTTGTTCTGTTTAAATCCTAAAAAT
This sequence comes from Brotogeris chrysoptera, assembly GCA_030323915.1. Classification (NCBI taxonomy): domain Eukaryota; kingdom Metazoa; phylum Chordata; class Aves; order Psittaciformes; family Psittacidae; genus Brotogeris; species Brotogeris chrysoptera. The sequence continues at coordinate 17,229 of JARCZZ010020020.1, read as the reverse complement.
ACTACGTGCAGACTGCAGATGTTACTGGAAGGAGTTAGATGGCCATATGTTGATGTAAGAAATGCTGTAACTATTAGCAATATTGCTGTGTTTCTCTCAGTTCAGGTGCTTACTGGACAAAAGATGCAGGACATATCTTTCATTCTCATCTCTTCCTTGTGCCCTTTTGAAGGGAATAAATAGCTAAGTCTTCCCCTTGCTTGCATGGGGAACAAAGCACTGATGGGCCATAGCATAGGCCTCTTTCTGAGCTCTTGCTTAGGGTATTCTGCCCAAAGGCAAGGAAGTGACTATGCTTCCCTCGCCAGGTTTGTAGCCCCTCTGTTAGTCTCATGGATCTGTGCCTGTTGTGTAGATTGCTTCCAACTGCAGTAAGTGCTCTTTAACACTGTGACATGTGCAAGTTCTTGTATTTCTTCATTGAAGCATCACATTTCGAATTGCTCCATTCATTCGTTTGATTTTGGACATAACTGTGACTCAGCAAGCCATGCAGAAATGTGTGTTTAGATTGCAATGGATTTTTGGACCTAAGCTGTGAGAGGCTTTGTTGTGGGAGCCTTTGGTAGTCGAAGTGCTGCTGGGAACATCTGGCTGTTTCAGATGCAGAAGCACTTAAGAACTTTCTACCTTCCTTTAATATAAAACCTGTGACTGACAGGACTTTTGCACTCCAAAGCTTCACTTTGGCTTTGACAAAGTACATGGTTTCAATAAGGATAAAATGAAATAAATAAGACAGCAGTCATGCTCTTCTAGTCTGTTACAGAGTATTTTGTAATTCAGAAGGAAAAATAAGTTTGCAATGACAATCCAGTACAGGCTGATTTCAGCAGTCAGGATGACTCAAGTAGCAACTGGAAAGGAATATTCCTGTTTGGCTTGCATAGTTAAATCATAGACCAGTTCATGGCTGCCTTCTCCTTGTAACTGCAGAAGAGAGTACAAAACTTATCTATTACTCTCTGCCCCTCTACCACCCCCACCCTCTTCTGCTAATGAAACCAGGAAATCCGTTTCCATTCATCCATTGTGTCCATAAACAGGCACTCAGCTGTCCATGTGGTTGTATGTCTTTAATTTTGGGGAGAAGTTCTCTGAAATCTGTATGTGAATCAGCAAAGGCCTTGTACTGTGGGAAAAGTGCTGGTGTCACTCTTAGCACTTCCCTTTATTTCAACTGAGTTAGTATTATTGAGATAATAATGTTGCTTTATTGGAGAAGACCTCACTGAAACTGCACTGGTGTTGCTCAGAGGGAATTGATTAGTAACTGGTGAGTTTCTGTAACTTGCACATATGGCCCTCTTGCATTAATGGGTAGAGAGGTTCATATTGCTTAGGTTTATCTTTCTTCACATCCCCATATGCTGGCTGGTTTGAGTTTGGAGTGTTAGTTTTAAAAGTAGGTTTGTTTTAGCTGGGAGAATTGTATGTGTTCAGGAATGGGGCTAACAGCAAGGCTTAGTAATTGCCTACGCTTGCATGGCAGTGAAGATAAGCCCTGTAAGAACTTGTAAGGGCATCTATCAGCACCCCCACATGTTGACCATAGCAGTAAGGTGATGAGGAATGTTTTCTTGCACTAAAGTCTCCTGTAAAAAGAGAGCAGTAAGGTAAATCAAGAGTAAATTAACTGACTACTTTCTTTTTAACTTCCAGCTGGTTTTGCAGGAGATAGAGTCTATTGGAGAAGACAGAATAAGAGCAGAAACTGAAGTCATTCACAGTGGTAAGATAGCTTTTTTTTTTCTCTCTCTTTGCTAATCATTGTGACTGACATGTGACTGGGTAAGTTCAGAAACTTGTCACACTTGCAGTCATAGCACCACATTCCACAGTGATCATGGGTGTGGGGGCCAGACAGAATGGATAGAAAAATGCAACAACTAGTAAAATGATGCTTTCAGAACTCCTTACTGTGTAGCTTTGACCTCTTACAAAGACACAGATTAGTGGCTAAGCACATATCTGCTTTCACATTGTGCATCTGCATGATGGGTAACAAATAGGAGGTTACTTTATTTATAGGTCTGTCAGTTTGGGAACAAGAAGCCAGGAATTTTTGGGGCTCCTTTCACCAGAGCAGTGGAGTCTATCTGAATGTCTTGGAAGCTGCTTTGGTTCCCATTTTGCTTGCAGTTTTCTATCTTTCATCACTGCAAATAAATTTCTTTCATTTTTCTTCTTTCTCTGTGTCACTAAGTTGACCAGCTCATAGTATATTGTCCTACTGCTTCTCTTCATCCTTTTTCAATCAAAAGGGCAGTTTCATAGTAATACAAAAAAATAAATTGGATCAACCTACAGACTAAGAAACTGAGAAGTGTGGTCTCTGCAGTTGCCTCAGTTCAGAGATGGTCTGGACCAACTGCTTTTGTTCTGAAGAAAATACTTGTTTAAACATACGAAGTATTCTTTTTGCTGTTGTGTCTGAAAGTAGGCATTTTCTCTCTGTCCAGCATATTACAAAAGCATAAGTCTGTTTCAAACCTGAATCTAACAAGGGGGCTCATGGCCTCATTATTCTGTGTAATTCTAGTGGGAATGACCATTTTTTCCAAATGTCTTCAAGGTTCTCCAGTTTACTTGCAGCTTAGGACATCTGGATTGTGTTCCCTATGAACAGTTTCCTGAGAAATCTTTAGTGAATCGCTTAATGCCTCATTTATAAATCTGTAAAATGAGATAACAGTACTCCTGCACTTGAGCATGGGTGTCAAGATGATAAATAGGTTATGTATTGAGGTTCATAAAATGCTCAGACTTTATAATAAACAGGCAGGAGGAGGACTCATTTGCACATTACTCACTGCACGCGCACTGTTTCTTTGGTGAAGGGCACTTACACTGTTTCTTAAGGATTTCCTTTCTGCTTGAATTTTATTTTTTTTCAGTTGCTACATGGCAAAATTCCAAAGCTTTTGGTAATGGGAGGCTTGCAGGGCAGGGAGTGGCTGTCTAGAATCAGTCTGTTGGTTAATAGTTCAGTGTGCTGAACTCGGTAGTGTTTTCTACTGAAACAGTGTGTGACTTCCTCAAAGGAAAGAATAAAAAAAGATACGGATGCCCAAAGTAGTTCTTGCACATCTGCTGATCCCAAGTGTGGCCAAGTGCGTGATGAAATATTACTTGTCTGGCTATGAGCTTTATTTACTACAGCTAAGTGAATCATCGGGTCAGTTCCTGACCAGACCTTGAGCTCTCAGAAACAGATGGCCTGCCTAGAGAGCAAGATACCTTGGAAGCATCTCCACCCTTGTCAGCGGTGTTACACAGCACAGGGATTTCTCAGAAGAGCAGTGCTGGTGTTCAATGATTCCAGTGAGAAGAGGGAAGATTTTCAGCTGTTCTTGGTCTTCTATGTCAGAATAGTGTCTTGTGGCTCTGAAAATAAGGAAATTGTTGCTGGGTTGTTAGTGAAGATCCACATTTGTGAACCAGGTCGTATACTTGCAGGGGCAGTAGCAGGGAGGTCTGTGAAGCCGCCTTGTTTTCCAGTTCTGAGAAACCTTCAGGTTGCTGTTAAAAGGTGGCTGGTGCGTATGAATGTTCTTCCTGGAAATGAGGCCAAACTTCTAATCAGCTCTGAAAATCTTTTTCTGTAGACTTATCTTGACCTCCCTACCCATCAGTAAAATGATGTTAATAAATAAATGCTTCCCCAGACTGGAGAGTTGTGCTGAAGATTACACTCAGCTCAGATACTTAGATGTGAAGTGCTACACAAATACCTACAGAATTAATAGAATATTGTAGACAGTGAATACTGAGACAAGTTCTATATCAGAATCTGAGAACAGTGTAATACACCAGTCTGGAGTGGGTTTTCAGGATGTGATGGGTTTACCCTGGCCAGCAGTCAAGGCACCCGCATAGCTCCTTGCTCACTCTCCTCACCAGCTCTCCACAGTGGGACAAGGGGAGAAAACAGGAAGAACAAAACTAAAGAAAAGACTTGAGTTTTGAGTAAAAAAAAAAAAAAAAGAACCAAAAACCAAAACCAGTTAAATAACTGAAGAAAATGGGGATGTGGGGGACGTGGGAGGACGACACATGCAAGTGGAACAAAGGAGATCAAATACTATCTCTCACAAGCAGACCAATACCCAGGCAGTCTCTAAACAGCCGCTTCGGAAGTAAAGCCCCATCCTTTTCTTCCTCTACCCCAGTTTTTATTCTGTTTCTGAGGATGCACGGTATGGAATGTCCCTTTAGCCAGTCTGGGCCAGCTGTCCCAGCCATATCCCCTTCCAGCCTCTTGCCCACCCTCAACCTACTGGCTGGGGGGAGTGGTGGGAAACAGAGAAGGCCTTGACAGTGCAAGCACAGCTCAGCAATAGCCACAACACTGGTGTGTTATCAGCGCTGCTGTAGCACAGCACCACATGGGCTGCTGTGGAGAAAGTTAACTTCATCCCAGCCAGACTCAGTATGCTTTCTTAATTTTTAATGTAGCACTAAACTAAGAATTATTAGAAGAACAAAATCCTCTTGTAAGATCATAGAAAGTTTGTTGATTAAAAACATTTTCTTATATGTGCATATGTGACATTTCATGAGTATCATGGGCACTTCTGAAACAGTTCAGAAAGTATGTGCTGAAGCTCATTTTTCTGTGAAAAATGGCTCAAAAGATCTGTTTAATGGAATGTCATGGAATTCAGTAGCACTTAAGTGCTTTTCTGAATAGGGGCTGTATTTCCAAGCTGACTGTCCTGCTGTCCTGCAAAATCAGTTCTGAAGAAAGGTCCAGTGTTCACTCTGAGCAAGTTATCTCAGAAGTGGGTAGTTCTGTAATTAACTATAGATGCATCTTGTTCATATAAATATGAATTTTCTGCCTTTACTTTTGATCATGTATGCTGCTGTCAATGAAGTAAAACTGGCAGCTGTGTGACATAGAGAGCTCAAGAAATAATTCAGGTTAGATTTCAGTGATCGCTTTGATCAATATCAAAGTGTGAAATTGAAGGTTGAGCTTTCACAGCATTTTCTGAGGAAATCATTGAGGTTAAAGGAGGCTCTTGAGATTCTTTATTTTTAGCAGCTTGGGCTGCTCTGTTGCTACTGCTGTCCCCTTTTTATTCCACTTTTGTTAATGTTAAGATGGATAAAGCATTTGTTCCTCATGGTGAAAACATTACAAAGCTTTTGGTGAATGCACAGCAGTGTGGCCAGTCTGAAAGTAAGACTTCGGAGTGGCCATCTTCAAATCTCTTACTGGATTTGTCAGTTGATGCTGTCCAATTCCAGAGAGATATGATGTGGGATTTGGTTGGCCACGTGGTGAAACTGAAATTTCACTGTCTTCATAAAAGGTGGTATGTGATTTCTCATGGCTTGTCAATACTGAAGCACTGACTTAAATGAAGGCTTCCTTGAATGATGGGGAAGAGTGAATATAATGATAAAAAAACATCCTACAGTGAAGGCAGGACAGAATTGCTTCTCTCCAGTATGTTCTGAAATGGTTCATGATATAAGGATTCATGATCAGAGCAAATAGTTTTTCTTTGCCAGTGGTAGCTTATGTTTTTGTCTTCTCTATGGAGCAGGCACTTAGAGTAGGTTGGAAGGTCTGTGCGTCTCTTTATCCTCAGCAGCCGAGGAACAAACACCTTCTCTGAGGGTGGTAGGATGGGAGCGTGCTTTCTGCTAGAATGGAGGACCAAGACAGTAATTTGCGCCCTGTCCAAAAGTAGGGTGTATGTGGGGATAAAGTGGTGAAAGAGCTCTTGTACTTTTCCTCCAACTGCACAGTTCAGGCAGTTCTAGAAAGAGCCAGAGCATTCCCTGCTCGCTGTGATTGTGAGCAAGGTGGCTAGACTGTCTGGTCTCAGTTAATGAGCAGAACCCCTGGAAAAAATAATGATGGATAGAGTTCAGCTCTTGGAACAGCTCTACCTCTGTCAATATTATTGGGAACTTGCATAGTTTAAGGAAGACAGCCAGTGGGTCTGAGTCTCATCCTGTGTGAATTGCTTCTCACAGCCCTCTGCAAATTGCTTCTCATGCATGGGTCTTTTTTTCTTTCCTTTCTTTTTTCTTCCCACCTCCATGCCCACTGTTGGAGAGTCCAAATATTGAGCAGTTATAAAGCGAACTCTCTCCAGCCAAAATCCTTGGGTCTGTGGATGCCAGTGATAGAGCTCTGTTAACCACAGAATCTGGTTGCAGCTCACATCTGCTGCCTGCAGAGCCAGCCCTGTGTGCTTTGGTATGTGACTAAATGTGAATCTGTGGAGGTTCTGACTACATGGTTCTGCTTACAGTAAGAAATGAGTGCGAGTGACTGCCAGCGACTGATGGTCTGTGTGAATGAAGATAACATAGTGCATGGCTTCATGAAAATACAGTCAGGCACTTAAAAGACTAGCTGTTCAGGAATAAATTACCTTTGCCTTTACTTGAGTGGCTCTTGAAGAGTGAAGGAAAGGCATAACTGATAAAAGGCCTTATTTGACAGTAATTACTGGTCAGCTCTTCTGCTTCTGACTTGACTGCACAAGCCACAGTAACTTCCTGCTTTGATAAGCTGAACTTCACTTATCCCAAGTTTTGCTGTGGGATCGGAAAAGGATAACTGGCTCATAGGGAATTTGGTTAGTTTTTTTGGAGAAGCCTTGTTCAGCAGATGTTTGAGAAATGTTTCAGTTATGATGAAGTAACTCCACCCGCCCCAACAAAACCCTGGTTTGATTGGAAAATTCCTGGCCGGCTGAGTTTGTTGTCTGCCAGTTCTTACTGCTTACAGGGTGGTTAGAGCAAGTTGAGATCCTGAGCATTTGGCTTGCTTAGTGTGGTAACTCTGTTAACTGCCACTGTTTCTTTGATACTGCCTTCATGCAATATATAGGAGCTTGTAAATGCTATTGTAATGTTGCTTATTAGCAGTGGTGGGAAGAGGCATTTAGCAGTTAGGACAACTTTGAAGTTCCATACAAAACATGCTTTCCTGTGCACTTCTGGTGAGTTGACTCCAAATGGATGCCAGGTGCCTACCAAAGCTGCTTTATCATTCCCTCTCCTTAACTGGGCAAGTGGAGAGGAAAAACAGCAAAAGGCTTGTGGGTCAAGATGAGCGCAGGGAGATTACTTGGCAATTACCATCATAGGCAAAGCAAACCAATAAAATCAGAGCAGGATATTGAGAAATAAACCCAAAATCTTAAAACACCTTCCCCCCACCCTTCCCTTCTTCATGGGCTTAACTTGACTCCCGAGTTCTCTATCTCTTTCCTGCCAGGCAGTGCAGGGGGTTGTGGTCATTTCATTGCGTGTTATCTGCCTCTTCAAGGGGAGGACTCCTCGTGTTCTTCCCCTGATCCAGCATGGGGTTCATGCCACGGGAGGTGGATCCCTTCCATGGGTGCAGTCTTTCAGGAGCAGGTTGCTTCATGGAGTCACAAGTCCTTCTAGCATACCTGCCCCAGCATGGGCTTTTCTCAGCATGGGTCCACAGGTCCAAGAGCCTCCTTCAGTGCAGGCTTCTTACAGGATCACAGTCTCCATTGACACCCACTTGCTGCAGAATAGGGTCCTCCATGGGCTTCGGGTGAATATCTGCTCCCCCCATTAACCTTCATGGGCTGCAGGGGGACAGCCTGCCTCATACAGTCTCCCCAGGGGCTTCAGGGGGATCTCAGCTCTGGTGCCTGGAGAACCTCCTCCCCTCCTTCTGCACTGATCTTAAAGTGTGCAGAGCAGTTGCTGTCACATATTCTTGCTGCTCTTTCCAGCTGCAGTTGCTGCTGCTCAGTAGCTCTTTTCCCTTCTTAAATATGTTATCATGGAGATGCTGCCACCATTGCAGGTGGCTCTGTCTTGGAGCCAGCTGACATTGGTTCTGTTGGACACAGGGGAACCTTCTAGCAGCTTCTCGCAGAAGCCACCCTGTAGCCCCCCACTACCAAAACCTTGCCACACAAACCCAGTACAGCACTTACCAGAAACGTGCTGCTGTCCGTGTTTGCCAGAGAAAACTGGAAATAGTGTCCTTTAGCACACTGAGTTTCAACAAGTAGGACCTTGCTGGTAACTGTAAATGAGAACTTAATTTGATGCTTTTGAACAATAGATTCTGTGGAGGAAATGGTGTGTTGTTTCATCCTAGAAAACTATGTTAAATATTCCTTTGCAGAAATTCTGAGCAGATGCAAAGTAAAGGTCTCTCTAATGTGCCACAGATTTTATCAGTTCATGGATTCTGGCATGCCAAAGATTGCCTCCAATGAATGGGCAAAGACAGAGGAGCTGAGAAATGCCCAGGAGTTATATGTCTATGCTGTACAGCGTAAATGATCTTATCTGTCTTCAAAATAAAGCATACATTATTTTCTTTGAAATGTTCCTCAACAGATGAACAAAATACCTTCTTTTAATTCCATTGATAAAATCACTCCATTTGCTGCCCATATGTTCATTCCCTTGGCTAGTCAAACAGCTTTCTGTATCAGGATTGCCTTTGCCAAGTTAAGAAATGCGTAATTTAATTTTTCCTTTCTGAAAGCCCCACATGCCTGGCTAAACAAGGGCCTCAGTTCATGCATATGAGGCAACACTTCATGTGCCGCTGACCTTCAGAAGCAGGAAAGTTTTCTGGCATTGTCTCCTGACTGTTGGAGTGGGTGTAGGAGGAGAGACTGGTTGAGGTGCCTTTGCGTGTCTTTGGCAGTACACGGTCTGCATTGAGTGACTGTACTTTCACAATTAATTTTGATGTGCCTGGGCAGCGTGGGTTTCAGCTGAAAAGAATAGTAAGTTTCCTTTTTGCTTTAAAAAAGTGCAGTTCAAAGTCCAGTAAATACTGTAAAAGACACTTATTTCAATGTGTAATAGTAATTAGGTTGAAGGGCTGTCTGAACAATAAGTAATTATAGGTTAATTTGTTTATATGCTGCTGTTGTTGTTTCCAGGAATAGCTTTTGTTAACATAGAAAATCACCATTTTCCTTGGGAATAGGAAGGTGGGGGAGGAGAAGGCATCTAGAATTTGTTGTAAGTCTGGGACTACAAAAATGTTGGTGGTATTGTTTCCAGTGTAGTCTGTGACTCCCTATGGGTGTTGTTAACATGGGAATACTGCTGGGCCTGCATCTGTTTATTGTGGATATACATCAGGTCATTTTAATAAAGGAATTTGTAAGCACTTTTAGGAGTTTACATACATGCATTTTGTATGTGTGTATATATATATATAAAATAATATAGAATATTGTTCAAGGAGAACCTTGCATCTTCTTCAAAGGACCTATGTGGGGTGACTTGGTCTTAGAAAATTAAAGGCTGCATTAAATTTCAGTGTTCAGTTTTGGAATGTTCAGACTGCTTTGACAGATTTAAATCAAATACCTTCAAGCGTGTGCATCAACTCAGTGAATCATAGAGTATGCTTGCATACACTTTGAACATACGTTAGTCACCTGGGACTAGCTGCATCAGGGCCTCCAGTTGAGTATCTGGCTTTATCAGTTTTCATCAAAGGCACTTTATTTCAGGGAGTTCTCTCAGAGCTCTGGTAAAGTTCTTCCCCAAGCTCACCATAAACTTGCCAAACTCATCATCATGAGCGTGGTGCCTTCCCTGTGTGCTTGGCCAGCCCAGCTCTGCCAACTGCTCAAAATGCTGCTGTCCGGAGGCTCCTCCTCTGTGTCTGCAGCCAGGGCTGGGGGGTGGGGGGAAGAGGGAGGGAGGAGCGTTCTGCTGTTTTGTCCTGTGGGACTAGGAAGAAGCTGGTTCAAGTCCATGTAGCTCCTTGAAATCAAAAGGAGTTGCTCCAATCTGCATTTGCTGAGAATCAGCCCTGTGCATCTAGCAATAGTAAACTGGCTCTTCAGAGAAGTCTGAGCAAGAAGGAATGGTGGTTAGGACTTGGAAAACTTAATAGAAAGAAGCATGAAATGCGAGTAGCTCCAGGGCTTTCTTTGAACCTGATATTTAGTCCAAGATATGAGAATTTACTATAACAATTATACTGTACCAGGCTGCTGTTAGAAATTTAATTCCTTGTGGCAATTTTATTTCTTAACATCTGAAGTGTAAATTTGAACTTCTCCTGGCATTCACTTTTGTCCCTCTCCTCTTACGGGTTTAGAGAAACCACTGTGATTGGGGCAAGGCATACTACTCCATTACATCCTTTGCTGTTAGTATTCCCATGCCATGCACTTCTAGCAGTCCACATTTAGGCAACTGCAGAAGCAAATTAGCTGGCACTGTCTCTTGGCATGCTGTTCTGAGCTGAAATAGGAGCCAACATAAATGACTTGTAATGATTCGAGTACCTGGCAAGAATGACTTGGAAGATACTACTTAGTGGGTAAAAAATTAAAGTTAATCTTCTGTATTGTCTTTTAGTTTTGCAGGGAGTTCATGCAAATATAGAACCTGAGTAGGTTGTATTTGACTATTTCACTGTTCTTTATCAGTACATTTGGCAAGATTTCTTCAGGCGCTTGAGGAAGAGCAAGATGCTGATGTTTATCTTGGCAAGCACTGCTGTGGAAAGCAAATTTTCTCAGTCAGAAACTTTTCTTTCCATATCCTCCATCCTTCCTGCATACCAGTGAGGACCATTTTACTGGTCGTGTAGCTGAATCCAGATATTCTGAATTGAGCTCAGCCCTACTAGTGAGATATATGTAGTAAATGCAGGGATTTTGGACATCGTAAGTTTATGTTAAGTCAGAGTGATGCTCCTCTAAGATGCCAGCAAAACATAGGCTCTGTGTCCCCAGCAGTGATTCTGTGGCTGAAAGGGGGAGGGTGTTAGAGCCCTTGGGTGCAATCCCTAGAGTGGGGAGCATTGGGAGCCAAACATGTCGCTACTTTATCTGGGCACCCACTGCTAGGTGTGGTATTGACGGAGTGGCGCTGGGATTTTTGCCTTTGGACCTCTGGAGTGGGGAAATGCCTTTGTCGGCTCTTCACTGGTTCCAGGAAACTAGAAAATGGGTTTGAGGTAATGATGAAAAATATTTTGAGAAATTCCCCTTCTCTTAAGAATGGCCCAGGGGTTAAAGCACAATTCTAGTGTAGCAGGAGACTTGTTTGGAGCATGGACCTAGATCTTCAGTATTTCTAGGCTAGAGACATTGTCTTGTCACTGGGCGGCTGGGATGATTTTTTTTTAGTCTCTTCTGTTGGAGCTGTTTCATTCTGGTTAAATATCAGAGGGATTTATAGCACAGGACTCCTCATTCGTTCTGAAGTTCTTATTTTAATGAATTGATGATTACCTACTCTAAAATGAAAAATTGTTGGGAGATTTCCTGGCTCATTGTATTTCAGCATTTCAGTATTTTTGTAGTTTGGAATAGCTTCTTAATGTGGTATAGAGTTTCAGTGCCACTGCTGAGTGTTTCCTTGTTAGGTGAAAGGGTGGCATAAATTGTATGGGTCAAAAAGAATGGGAAGCACTGTCACCTCAGTTTTGAACTAAATGTGCGTTCAACAAGTCGCATCCTTTCAGTGACATACTTGATAGTTATTCAGGTCAAATCAGATCACGTACCTCATCAAGGACACAAAACCAAATGGACAGGGAGTTCAAACACATGAGATATATATCAGTTGAGGTGGGAAAGTTGGCTTCAGCTTTCTGGCACTCTGCTTCAAATGGCAAGTTGTGCAGCTTTCAAGAGGGTCTGCCTTGAAATGTTTGGCTACTGATGAGTATGGCTAAGAGGATGGGAGAAATTTTCAGAGGTTGTGCCTAAATCACTTGGTTATTCACTAGGAAACACATCTTATATCATGTAAATACCCTTTCATGGAAAGGCCTGGTATTGTGCAACAAGACTCTCAGAAATTCCACCTTTTTTGAAGCTGAATTACTAGTTTAGTTTAAGAAACATACTGTTACATGTGTTTTGGGAATGTTTTTAAGTGTTTAGAATGCCTTTTTGGTTTAGTAATTGTACTTATTTTCAAATTTATTTTACTTAAAGTATGATTGTTTATAAAACATTTTATTGCATTCATAGTTTCCAACCACTGAACTACTACTGAACTGTCTAGAATGTGTTCTTAGAATGTGCCAAGTAAACTTCTAATAACCAGTCTTTAACAATGACTTGATTAGCTTTTTTATGGTGGAATATGACTTCATGAAATTCGAACTCCTCTTCATCCTTATTATCTCATCTGAGCAAAGATGGAGGGTGGAGATTCATCTGCCTTGCAACTTTACCTCTGGTTTTGCCAACAGCAGGACATAATCTTTTGGTTTTAACTCATAATATCATTAGAACTGCCATGATGGAATTGAATGCAATTTAATACAAGTTTGTCAAATAGCAGAAAAGAAAAAGTGAGCAGTAAAGAACTTCACAGGTCTTGGGACTTGTAATTGCTTGCCCACCATGCAAAGAGATTGGGGATCACTCATCCTAAGTTTGTTGCTATCCTCTGGATGCAGTGAATGGGTCATAGACCGCACAAAATCAGTCTTGGATATGTGTATTATGTGTATTTTTAATGCACAGATGCAGAATGTGAGGTAATGAATCAAAGATCCTTTTTATGGATGGGAGCCAAGTAGCCATCAAAGGAAGCAGTACTTTTCCCATCGCATGGAAGCAAATTGTTTACTAACCATGTTAAGCATAGAAGGTGACTGCTGGTGTAAGAATGTATGTGTATTCCTATGGAATATATGTATATATCATTAGAAGGACCACAACTTTATTCTTATTAGAGGGTTGCTGGACAGGGGGAAGTAAATATTTTTTTCTAGTGAAACTTAATGATGCCGTGATGATTCTTTGTCAGACAGTAAAAAATGGGTGCGTATATATATATTTATACACACACACACACACCATATTATGTGCGTTGGCCTATGGGTTATCACAGAACAACCTAGTGGAAGTAGCATTTCTGGGCATGTGTATGTGCCTGCCTGTATACGTGTCAGCAGCCACAGAGTGTCTACTTTGTGCTGGTACCTGTCTGTTGCGATATGGGTACTTGATCTGCACAGAACATATGTGTCCCTTTCTGTGGCCCAAATCTTCGTTCCAGTGATTTGCTGTAATTAATGCAGAGCTGGCATTTCTCTCCACTTAGTGGTGGGATGGTTTTTCTGTGGGTTTTTGTTTGTTTGTTTGTTTTGCAAAAAAAACCCATTTCCATAGCTTAGATGCAGGATGGTGTTAATGACCTAAATGAAAGCAACTGGTTTGGATCCTTCTCAGCCCAAGTATAGTCTGCAACGTTAGCAGATTCTGGTAATTACACATCTCTGGGATGGTAACTCTGGTGGTAACTCACATGGTGTCAGTCACTTGGCACAAATGAACATCAGCTTAGTACAGTGATAGTCACTGATCTCTTGGGGAAGCCACACTGACACTTTTTTGATGTGTTAAGATATGGTCATACCACTGAATACTTTTGAATTGTTTGGATAAAATAGTAATGGAGCTTGGGAAAGATGCCAGTCAAATACCTTTTTTTCTTTTTTTTTTTTTTTTCCCCTGACTCTCTTTCAAACTGATCTCTATAAGGGTTGGAATGTTCCTCTGCAGAACTGTCACAGTGGGGCAGCAGCACCAGGTGTGTAGAGGACCTGAGCATCCATCACACCACATTGTGCTCTTTCCAGCATGAAAGCACAGATGCCTGTGGTTCCCACATATGTAGTGGCCTGGTTTTGCAAAGTGTTATGTCAGGGTGAGGTACAGGACTTATGGGTGCCTGACCATTTTGTTGTGACACTGGTTGGCCATCACAGTGTTACTGCAATACCTGCTGCTTTCTCAGATTGTAATGTTGGTCATTCCAGAAATTGCTGGGGAGGAGGTGATAAGTAACGGGGGAGCATAAGCCTCTTTTCTAAAGGAATCCAGATCTACATGTGGAATCAGTGAGGCATTTTATCTCCTGCATCCTGTTTCCGGCTCTGCTACCAGGAGGTTTCAGTCAGAGTGTGGTGACCATCAGGGGAATTGGACTGAATTAGCTGAGCAGAAGGAAGAATGCAGAGGCAACAGCTGCATTTTGTGGTTCAAACAAGCATGACAATGGGGTGGTAGTGGGTCTGGGCTCTGCAGATGGGGAATATTCTGGAATGTTTATGCATGCCTTTTAAGAGAAGGATACTCAATGCCTCAGATATAATCAGGCTTACCCGGAGGCACTTAACTAGCCTGAAGTGGCTAATTTCAAACTTCTGAAAACCAGGAAATACAAAATGGTGGTGTGCCATTTCTGGATACAGTCTTTTATAAGGCCATAAAACAGTACTGAAAAAATAGTAGTTTTGTATTAATTATACTTTACATTGTTTTTAGTAAATGCATTCATTTATAATGACACAGAAGGCTAAAAGGACAGCTTGGGAGGACACTCAGTAATATGTCCTACATGCTTTTGATGCTGGTTATGTTTATGCTTTTTTTTATCGGATGTATCTTTAGTCATTAGACTACAGCAAATAAAAAATTACACCCATTGCTAATCTGAAGACAGTGAAGATGTGTCTAAATCTCATGCTGTCTCTTGCAGCATTGCAACCACAATGGCGGGGCTTTGTGCACAACTAATGGCACTAATTCTTGTAAATTACAATCATATGCACTCTAATGTTTGGCCTTAGACCTCATGAGGTCGTTTTTTCTCCTGCTATTTAAATAAAATCTGAAGATGAGAAAAATGCCTTTCAGAAATATTTGGATTTTGGAATCACACTCCTGCACTTTTGTTAGTCTTTCTGATACAGTGTTAACTTAAAACTGCATTAGGAAAGGTGTCTTCATCCCAGCCTTCATCTGCAATTCTTCAGTAGCAGCTCTTTATAGTAAAGACAAAGTGAAAATGTGGAATGGAGGACATGTGTCTCTGATTTTGCTGGTTTTGTCTTTACCTCTGCAAGCAAAGCAGTGTAATATAATACATGTAGGTAATTAGGAATCCCATTTAAAAATGAGATTTAATTCTGTAGAGGCAGTAGAAGTGCAGGCAATGAAAGCATCGTGCAGGCTGCTACAATCTCATTTGATACTGGCATGGTTTAACCCCAGCTGGCAACTAAGCCCCACACAGCCACTTGCTCACTTCCCCCTGATGAGAGGGGGGAGAGAACTGAAAGGGTAAAGTGAGAAAACTCATGGGTTGAGATAAAGACAGTTTAATAGGTGAAGCAAAAGCTGTGTGCACAAGCAAAGCAAGCAATTCATTCACCACTTCCCATGGTCAGGCTGGTGTTCAGCCGTCTCCAGGAGCTCAGGGCTCCATCACATGTAACAGTTAGTTGGGAAGATAAACAGCATTACTCTGAGTATCCAGCCCCCCGGCTCTTCGTTCCCTCAGCTTTATACGCTGAGCTGTGTCCCCTCTCAACTCCTTGTGCACCCCTTGCTTATTTGCTGTGGGGTGGTGTGAAAAGCAGAAAAGACCTTGACTCTGTGTAAGCACTGCTCAGCAGTGACTAAAACATCCCTGTGTTATCAACTCAGTTTCTCTCACAAATCCAAAACATAGCCCCATACTGGCTGCTATGAAGAAAAATAACTATTCCAGCCAAAACCAGCACAAATACTTCACATTTACATGTTGTTTTTTTTTTTTTTTTAAATTGGCTCTGAAATTGTGATTGCTTTGTTCCACCCATACCTTGCTCTTTGGAGCTGGGGGATTTTTACTGAACTGCTTGGAAATGAGTAAATGATCCTTAATTAGAAATTAAAGATTCGCATTCTAGCACTGATCTACTTTATGAACGTATTTGAGTGACAAAATTGTAAACTCCAGTTGCTCTGTTAGCAGTGAAAGCTTATTCAATGATTGAGTGTGCATAGTCTTGCTTGGTAGGGCTCATAAATGGATCCCTGGCCCTACCGCTGATAAATTTACCTCATGCTTTGTGGTGTTGTGCTGTTGCTCAAAGCGTATGTAGTTATGGGATTGCTGGACTTGGAAGAGGAGGGCAGTGCAAAAGAGCCTGGCAGAGGGGTTTTAGGCAGTGCTGTGTGTAACTTTGAAAAGATTAGTTGTGGGACACTTGAAAGAAATTGGCGCAGAGTACAGCAGGTGAATGCAGGAGCAGGTAGGGACTAGAGAAACTTTGACAAGAGTCAAGCCAGTTAGACCTGGGATTCCTGTTGTGCTGTCATGGAGGGGAGGCATCAAAGGAGATGGTTGAAGCGGGCAGATGAGCAAATATGTCATCTTTGGGGTGTAGGAGATTTCATCCATGAGCATACAGGTGGGAAACCCTTCCAACACTGGGTTATTCTGTGCTCTTTCATGGGGAATTTTCTGTTCCCTGTTTCCAAAGATGAGTTCTATTCCAGATGTCAGAAATGGTGGAACAGGTGTCACGCAATCTCTTTTTCTCTGACAGGGCTTACTGCTGAGGCTTTTTCACAAATCCTATCTTTCTGGCAACATTTATGTTTTCGTAAATACCTTCCCTGTGTGTATTTTTGCGTTGTTGAAGAGGAGCACATTTCCTCTTTTTCTGATCCTGTTTTAAAGTCTGAAAATGGAATGTGGCAGGTGGTCTTTGACAGGGATTGCAGGAGGGGCAGGGCACAGCCTTATTCTTGCAGTTCTCTGATGCTTGAGATGCAGGCAATCCCAGCTGTGCAGAGTATAGTGTAAAATGGAGTGTTTGTCAGCTTTACCTGAAGGCCTGTCTAGCTGGAAGGTGTCTGTGAGCCAAACAGCTCCAAAGACGGTATATGTGGAAAGGTGGCAGGTGTTCTTTGGAGCTTGAACACAGCAGCAGGGGGATTTCAGAGCTGTTTGAAGAGAGAAAGGAAACTTTTGTGAAGGCTGGGCAAGCAGCCCATGTACTTAAGGCTGTGACAGGTGAGCTCTGGCATATATTGCTGCAGTGCTTACAGGCTGTTCCTAACTGTCTGCCTTGCTGGATATTGCTACTTGCAGTAAAGGCAGCAGGACAGAGCATGTGCCAGCACCTCAGCAGCCCTGGTTCAGTTTCGTGTTAGCTTAGACCTGTGTAGAATAATATGAATTGCTTCATTTGGTAGAGGAGAGAGGTAAGGTTGTGCCAAATTTAATCCAGTCTTCTCTGCAGTATTCCCTTGAATCTGAAGGGGGCCTATAGGGATGCTGGGGAGGGACTCTTCGTTAGGGACTGGGGTCATAGGACAGGGGGTAACGGGTTCAAACTTAAACAGGGAAAGTTTAGATTGGATACGAGGAAGAAATTCTTTACTGTGAGGGTGGTGAGGCACTGGAATGGGTTGCCCAGGGAAG
>JARCZZ010020018.1:0-12446 GCA_030323915.1 Brotogeris chrysoptera | reverse complement strand
CCCTGTGGTTTGTTTTAAAGTCCCCCCCCCCCCCCCCCCCCGTGGAAAGCAGCTTTTCACAAATGATCTATGTGGTTTATAAACCTTAGTTCTTAAATATACACTGTGAAATCTGTCCTCACATATTGTCAGATCTGGAAGCAGGAAGGCAAAATACTAATGATCTTAAGTCATAGATGCTACAGAATGAGCAGTGTAATAAATCTTTTCTAAATAGTTTTGTTATTTTGCTCCATGCAGCAGTTCTGTGCATTTGTTGATCAATTATTAGAGAAAATTGGCATCCATTTGAAAATTCTGAGTGTCAATATGATTTAGTAGAGCAAAACACCATACTAATTAACAATAAATCCAAAAATGCAGAGAAAGTTCAAGTTTCTCATCACTTGTCCAAGCAGACTATGATGTTATAATTCAAACCACCCTAATATATATTTTCTCCTCTTCCATGCAGATGCAAATAATTATATGGAGTCAGATCTATTAGGACTTCCAAATTTCAGTTTAATTTTATTGGGTTTAAAATGTTCAATAACCTTGATTAAATGCCAGCAAGGGATCCAAGTCTGAGACATCATATAATAAAACTGAGTCAAATATTAGTTCTGCACAATCCTGGCTCATTTTATATCACCTTTGGGAATGTTATATTCCCAGTGATTTCAACAACATTACTAAGACCACTCTGCTAACATTCCTAACGCTGGATTCCCAGGATTGTGGAGAATGTGTAAAAGTTCCTGATTTACATTTAATTTTCAGGAGGTCAGTCCATCTTCATTTACACAGTTTATATTCTGAGTATGTCTGGACATAAATCTGTGATGGTTATTTTTTTCCCATTAGCAAACCCAGGCTTCAAAAGAGGGAAAGGAAAAGCAATCACCCTTTCCATGAAGGATTGTCATGGTGGTGGTAGGAATGTAAACATCTTTCTTGACTTTCTGACAGCCGGGGTTTTTTTCCACCCTTCTATTTTACTCTTTTTCATTGAATCTAACAAAACCAGTCAAAAGCAAGCAAATCACTATTAGCATAAATAGATGTTAGATTAATTTTAAAGTAGTTTAATATGCTGTGTCTTTGTGAGTAACAGAAATTGAGATGAGCTAGAAAATATTAATAGCCTCTGAAACATTATATGTTATACTGCTTATTTGAGAGAACATTTACTAGCTTGTTCCAAGAAGCACTTTCCCTAAATAATTCCTGGACATTATTTGGTGAATAGAATAGTTGACGGACCTTTTTCTCTGATCAATTAACATGCAACCTCCCTGGTGTTTAAGTTTGATCCATTTCCTGGCATAGGCATACAGTATTTGGTTCCCGTTGACCTTCATGTCCTAAAACATTCCCACACACTCACTCAGTTTATTGGTATTGAATTCACTTCAGATTCCTTTATTCTGGATCCTTCTTGACTTTGATTCCTCATATCAATTTACGGGGCAAAACAAAACAACTATGAGGAAGGATTAGAGCTAAGCAGTCTTCCTTTCCTGTAGGTTTTACTTTCTGGCATTTTTAGTGTTAGCAATTAATTTCTTTATTTCTTCCATTCCTAAAATGAATGAATGAATTAAAAATTTGCTTGCATACAGATAATGTTTTAGGACTTTTCTGGTGTCAATAAAAATGTAAAACTCACAGTGTAGCCTGAACCTCAGTTGGAATACTGGCAGGTTTTCTCTTTTCTCCCTGCACACCTTTTCTGATAAACCTTGTTGAAACTTCATGTATCTAAGGTGCCCACTAGTTTCTCAAATATTGTTTAGATTTGTCAAATCGATTTATAAGCTATTCAAGTGGGTGATAAACCAACAAACGTGTGCAGTTGTGTAGAGCTGTACCACACAAGCCTTGTTTTTCTTAGGAAATCCAGCCAGTGACTACTCTTACTATTTTTGCTATCTAGAGGCAGCTAGCTTATTCAGTCTTTTATTCCAAGATGACAACATTTCATAAAGTATTTTTTAAAAAATATCATGTTACTGGTGAATTATGAGCTCTGCTAGTAGTCTATGGTACATGAAGCAAAAATAAAAAAAAAAAAAAATCTATTAAAATACCTCACCCTCTCAGATGTTTTCCATTTCCATGTATTTCTTCTGTTTATTTTCCATATATTTTACATGAAATCATACAGAAAGATTTCCATTTTCCATTGGTCCACAACTGAAGCTCATATATATCTTTGACTTCAGGTCCTGGATGGTGTCAGTTACCAAGTTTAATGATGTATAGAATATAGTGTAGTGAAAACAAAATTTCATTATACTGTCATACTATTAACATCCTATTAAAACTCTATATTTGTCATGCTTTGAGACTACACTGTTAGCATGAGTAATTTCAGCTTTTTGAAATCACTTCTATTTTTCTGGTACCCCCTTAAGTGTGATGAAATCATATGTAAAGATGCCAAAGTTGGATGATGCACCAATGTTTCTGTTTGAGATTAAAATTTCAGAAGTTTCTCAAGATTATACACAAACAGCAGCAGTGGTAAATTAGTAAGAGTAATCCCCATCATCACTGGGATTTATTTATAGTATAACTCTGGAAACCCAAGGATTGCAAGGTATTTTGTAAGCATTAATTAACTGCATCTCACTGCAACAGCTCTGTGGAGCAAGTATGAATTATTAACCTTAGATTTATACATGGATGAACGTGCACCATAATTTTTCCCGCCATAACTATACATATACTTGTGTTCTGAGTTTTCTGAACTACCTGAAAGGCTGCAAACTATTTCATATGTTTTCTTTTCGTTTGGTTGGTTTTTTCACAGTAAAAGGCCCCCTGCCCTCCCCACCCCTTCCCCCTATAGCTCTTTATGAACTCTCAGAGGGAGCTTTAGCCAAATCCTTCAAGGTGACTGTCAGGTATGTCCTGCCTGGGGACTGTGCATGGGGCCTCTAAATACCTCTTGACTCAAAGTGCAATTTTTAATCCAAAGAAATGTGTGCTCATTCATGGGATGCTCAGTGAGTCCAGTGGTTTGCAGCTGTGGTACACTTACTGCCTGCATCTTTTTCTTGTGCTCAGTCAACCCAACACACCACCATGCACAGATCATTTGTTCTGCAAGTCTGACATTGCCCAGATGTGTCAGCCTAACTGTGAATGTGCAGAGCTGTTTTTCACACATGCTGTGCATATGTCACAGATTTCTGCATATCTGGCAGCCTTAGTGAATAAATTTTTCCCTCCCAGGGAAAAATCTAGCCAAATAGCAGAATATCTGTTTATGTCAAATCAGTATTTTCAGGCAGAGAATTAAAAATAGCCCAGGCATAAGATTGTGCTAATAGTAAATTCCCATTCCTACTCCCTACCTGATATTCTTCTTCCAGAGATACTAAACACTTTTGGAACCCTTTGGTCAACACTGCTGTTTAGGAAAATACGGTCATGTGCTGATTCCTCCTTGGTCTTAAATTTTGCACAGAGTGGATAAACAAATGCCTCCTTCTAAAATTTTTACTTGAACATTTTACAAAAAGGAGAGCCTTAGAAATAAGTTAATGGATGTCACTCTGTCCTCTAACGCAGATGTGGATGAGCTGAGATGTTCTGGGACTAATCATTAATATGCCCTGGAAAACAAGCTACATGATGCCAAACTGTGAGCAAACCCAAAGTAGATCTGTTCATACCACCCAGTAATACCTGCTGTCAGTGTGTATTAATCATTGAAATGGTCCACAAAATTCTGACCAAGGCGCCTTGGGGGCACTTGTGACCATACTTTTGGCTGACCTCAATCTGTTCTTTCAAGCTTGAAATTTTAAGACTTTATGCCTTGCTTACTAGAAATTGACATGATTGACATGCAATGGTGACTTTCGGCACCAGTGGATCAAAAACATTCTCATATAGCAGTATACTTGCAGCTTTCTGCTAGGTAACTTCTATCTGAAGTCCTAATGTGTCTCCACTTTGTCATTTTCTATGATGAGGTTGAATCTGAGCAATTTTGAAACCTCGATGGAATGGCCATAATGAAGAGTGCTGCCTGTCTGATTACGCTTTTTTTGGCACACATGCTGCGCCAGCATTAAACAGTTCTGGAAAATAAGCGCTATAGACTTGACAATTATTGTGTCTCAGCGTGAGGCTGTCCGTGGTTTTGATGGTTTTCAAACAATAGTATATGAGCCAGATTGCATGAATAGGCTTGTGCTGTTGAACAGCAGTCATGAGGATCTCAGATGAGAATTTTAAATGAGCTTTCCGTAGTCATTTAAAGGATTTATGAATGTATCTGGTCATTTGTCAACTTCATATTATGTGAGAAGAACAACCCATGTTTTTCTACTCATGGATATACTTGCATGTTCAAACAGAGGTGGAAGGAGAAAGTCCTGCAAAAGTCCTGCAGAGTCTCAGCTATGCTCTCCTTAAAACTAGTGTCTCAAACAAAAATAAGAAAATAACATAGATTCACTTATGGATAAGGGAATAGCTGTAACTAAAATTACCTGGCTCCCGTCTACAATTATCTAAATTTCATGTACTCTGTGCTCCACTGCTGCTGCTGCAGTAACTATAAAGAGATAAAACTCCCCATGTAGCATCTAATCATATATACCACAAGCCACGCTGTTGCATATTTACAAATGCAGTAAGTGCTGAGTCCAAAATACAAGTAGCACTTTGCTTTGGAAAAGATGTTTGTTTAGAGGTTTTTATTTATTCAGCCAAATGAGATGTTGCTGAGTGCAAAATACCCCATATAGTCACAAGCCAAAGGCATGTTCTTTAAAGGTTTCATACAACTTACACCTGCATTTGACAAAACTGAGCCAGAACCCAGCGGCCAGAAAAATATAAGATCAGAAAAGGGGGAAACAGCAATAAGGAGAGGTATAGAGGAAATTAACTTGCTGTCTTTAACAATTTGATTCTCTGAACACGCTATAGCACTAAACAGGTGTCAGTGAACCACTTTTTGGTTAGACACAGGGGAATAAAAAAATATTCCAAAGTGTATTATTTATATTTCTCTTGTAAAGGTAGTTTTAAAGCAGGTAATGTGTGTGTCGTCTACATTTCCACAGTCAGATAACATGCCTTCCTCTCATAAAGACTAGAAAGGATGTGAGGAGCTGGTCTATGTTCCCCACCAGGAAAGTTTATGAGGATGCAGTTTGAGTGCTTGCATACTCGATGGAATAAGTTCTGCTGTATGACTTTAGAGTCTGTTGAATGGATGGTAACTAATCTCTGAAACTTTCATTTCTTACTCTAATGCCTGTGATTTCACCATGATCAAATATAAGGTATATACAGAGAGTTACAGTGAAAACCCATGAGAGAAAGACAGGTAAGTGATCACCAAAAAACACCACTGCACATAAAATCTTTGTTTTCTTTCTTCTCTTTTCAGGGTAAGAAACAGGAAAGGGAAGTTTTCTGATTAAAAAAGCTGTATTTCAAAATTTACGCAAAGTTAATCTAGAACAGGTAATTTCTAAAAAAGTTTATTGTTTTCTTTTGGTTCTAAAATATATAAATAAATTATTTCCTAACTATGATATAGTTATTATCACCAACTTCTGATTCAAAACCAAAGCACAGAGACATTATATTTCTAGGCCAATTCATGAAGAGGATTTCTTTCTTAGCAGGTGCCCTCTCAGAAAAAGATTGTAAAGACCTTCACCATGGCCATGAGAATACATCAGACAACCTTCTGATGGCTTTGTCCTTGTGTCTCTCCTTCTTGGTATAAAAAATGGGGTCAGCCTGTCATGCAGATCTTTAAAATACCTCCAGTATATTTCCCCACCTGCAGGCATTATGAGGTCAGGGGACTGAGGTTATATTTATCACTATTTCTGGATACTGTCATTATTCACTTTAAATATTTTAGGAATGATCTCACAAGAATCTGAATAACATAGTGATTTTCTCTTTAAATATTAATGAAAAAGAAAGCTGAAGGAAACAATGCAGCATAAAAATCATAAGTTATGTTAAAGGGACTCTATTAATATGCACCTGTGCTCCTGTGGCTGGTATAGACATAATCCCATGTTTAGAAAACATTAAAACACGACCCACAGGAGCAATCTATCCAGCAAGCAGCCTGGTTTCGAAAAGACTGATTCTGTAGCCACACAACAAACTTGGCTTTGATTGGCTTTGATCTTACTTAAAAAGGGGATTTTATTTCATTTCTTTATAGCAAACATTGCTTTTATTATAGTGACCTTTTTGTTTGGTTTTCTTTTCTCCCTCCACTTGGTGTAAGTTAGAGTCACCCCTGCAAGTAAAGTTTTCTGTTGTGTTCTGAGTTCAATATGTGGAAATTAATGAGTTGGATATAAATAAAGTATTAAAAATATATTTGAGAAAAAATGTGTTAACTGACTTGAAAGGCTTTATGCTCTGTGATAGGAAGTACAGAACACCATTTGGAAGAGTTGTGTGAAAATGCATTTCCCATCCAGTGATCCCCCCCCCCCCCGCTGCAGTCTGTCTCAGGACTGTTTCAAGACCTGTCAAATTTGCTATGAAAAATAAGGGTGAAAGACCTGAATCTACTTGTAGCAGCTAATAGCCCAACCATCACCTGCCATGTCAGAGAGCTATTTTGCATTTCTTTTCTGCCTTTTACAGATCAAAACCTTGAACCTTCTGAAGCGCAGTATCAACTCCTGAATATGCACTTCAGAATAAAGAGGTTTTTGACTCTCCTATATGAAATGTTCTCAGTTTGTACAAATAGCTAAACACTAATTAAAGATGGAAATTAATCCCAGATCTCCATGCGAGATAAGTTTTTAAAGCAATTTCAAGGCAATTTTTGGCATATTTTAGTTCGATTCCATTCTGGACTCCAAATTTCAAACGGGAAAATATATTCCCCCAAGGTACTTGATGTTTTACAGCCCATAGTTCTAACATTTTTATGTGCGTGTGCCTGTATGAGTAAACATCCCTAGAATGTATTCTTACAAGGTAGATATGCATGCCTTGCCCATTTTGAGCCAGTTAAAATTAACCCTTGTTCTGTTTCAAATGTCCCAAAGTGAATTACCCTCCTGGAGATTCAGCTTCAGTGATGTTCAGCTGAAGAGAGCCATCTGCCTTAACTCTATGATGCTCAGCACAAAGGAAAAAGGATATCAGGAACCAATAAACTTACCATTTTCAGAATGCAATGCAAAATATTGCTGCATTTTTCACTTTCAGTCTTTAGACAGATTATTGGGTGTTTATTTGAAAAAAGGAAACTTGGGTCAGCAAAATGATATTTTTTGTTGAATTTTTCCATGAGCCTTTTCATAGGCAGAGGTTAGAAAACATACTGTGTACTGAGAGATTTTTACGAGGTCACATTTCCATCTGGAGCCATAAAAAAGCTGTCTTAATCTAACACAAGGGCTACAGCACAGAATAAACTGTGGCTTAGTACGTTTCTTATTGGGAATCAACCTGGATCTTTTATTCTGTTTTTTTTTTTTTGTTTGTTTTCCTAGGCCTAAAAGCACCAGTAGTGGAAAAAGCAGCATTTCCCAACACAAGGGGGCTGCCAATCTTAACCTCCTGTGCAAAAAATGACTTAAATTGACTAAATTATTTAACATCCCCTTGCTGACACAGGCTAGTAAAAAGATCAGCATGTTAAAGTTCCTTTCTAGCACTTTCTTTCCCAAAGCCTTTAAGAAATTCATGAATATTTAATGCCCCTCAGTCAGTGACGAGGAGATGGTACCATTAAGGGTAAAACCAACTGCCAGTAGCTGTGTGTGCATCCCAGAGCTGCCTGGAACCTTGCTGTGAAATCTACTCAAATGTCTCTGCCCTTGCAGCTCAGCCTTTACAACCAAGCACAAATGGATTTTCCTTGCCTTCTCTTTTCCTCTTTTCCCCCCCTCTTTTTAACCTGCCAAAGAAGGAAATAGATCACTTGATGAAAGAATCAACCTGTGGCCTTGTGTATTTATTTTATCTGTTCAAAAGTGTGTAAATGGGCCCATGTTAATGCATAAGAAGTACAAGAAGTACTCGGACTTAAGCACAGGGAAATTACGTTCACTCACCAGGGAACAGCAAATCTAGCTGATTTTTTTTTTTGCAGTTACGTAAATTAGAAGAAAAATCCACCATCTTTTTGCTTGGCACTCTGCATGAATTTGCAGGAGTGTCTGATTTTTGATATGTCTGTGGCTAATGCACACTGTAATACATGTGGTTTAGATTTTGCTTTTCTTGTCTGTCACTTAAAATGAAATAAACAGAATAATCCACCATATCTGTATGCTTAAGAGGATCAACGTTTGCTGTAAAGTAGTACGTGTTCACATTAGGCTCTGTAACAAAATGCCTATCACTATGGTTTTTTGATGGAAAATGATATTTTTCATGAAGCTGTTTTTTTCTGTTGAAAAGATTCGTGATGAAAAAATATCTTTTTACTAACCCAACTTGTTTCATTTAAAATAAACATCCAATGATCTGTCTGAAGGCTGGAGGAGTCAAATTTAATCAAATTTTGCACTGCATTCTAGAAATTATGGGGGTTTTGTTCCCTGTCCTCCCACGTCATCTTGTGAGTTCAGTTTGTACTGTGCTCAAGGAAACAAAATGCCTAATCTACTACTGCTACCCTCACTTTTCTAAAAGTGTAAAACAATAAAAATCATTATTTGTTAAGACATCCTGGCTCATAAATGTGGTACAAGCTTAAAAAATCCAAACTACATTAGGTTGTACAGAACACTTAACAAAATTAAGATAACAACATTTTTAAATATCTGACCAAATCTATTTTTTTTAAAGTTAATCCAAAACTTATTTGAAGATGAATCAACATTATCGCACGCTTCCTAATTTTTCATTAAAATATTATGGAGTTTTAATCCGTAAATCCAGATGTTAATTAAAAAATGTTGTCAAAAAGATGATTGATAGATTGTCTTTTTAATCTTTCCTTTCAATTCTAAATAATTCTTACAGAGGGTAGAACTCAGGTGAGTTATTTTTTTTCAAGAAAATAAGGAAGACTGAAGTTTACAAAAGGGGCTGCTGTAAGAATACAAAAAGACAAGCTACCTTCAAGTGAGGTTCCCATGAAAACACTTGTGGCTCTGCTTTTGAATTTATCAGACAAAATGATGCCTTGGCAGACAACTAATAGTATTCCATAGTCAATATGGACTATTATTTGCTAGACAACCAATATTATAAATAATAATCTCCAAAGTTCAGTACTTGTGAAAGACAGGATGCCAGCACAGCTAGGTCCCCAAGCCACGATGCTGGAAAATGGACACTGCTGTAATTTAGGAAACAACACTGAAGTTATTTGATGTATTGCATGACAGTTTTCTACCTGAAATATTCACAGTACCATCAAGTTTTATGGTAAGGTTAAACAATTTGAAGTCTGTCGGAAGTTTAGATATAGCGAAGTAGGTGAAGTATCTACTTTCTCCTTTTCAACAAAAGTAAAATGCAATAAAATAGGCATGCAACAAATAAAAGCAGGATGCACTTCAAGAATGCCTGTTGTAGAAAGAATGCCAGCTACAAAAGAATGTGATCATAGAATCATAGATCATAGAATAGTTTGGGTTGGAAGGGACCTTAAAGCTTATCCAGTCCCATCCCCCCTAAAAGAATATTCTATATTTCCAGCAGCTTACTGCATCTTCCAACAGCACTTTTGTAATCTGTGTGAACAGGACCACTGGCACGGTCTCCTGGATCCTGGGTGATGCTTTTGATCTAACAAGCATTCCTATTATTAGGAAGGCTGTGGTTTAACTACAATATCATTGCATTCTGTCAATTTAGTTTTCCATAAACCACTTGGCTAGCAACACTCTAAATTTGATACTGTGCTACAGATAAACTAGAAACGGAATAAATACTGTAAGAACTAAGCTGTCACAGAAACACATTTCGAGTATTCCAACCCCATTCAAAGGCCCTTCACTGTAATTGTCTCTGACAGAGGGCTCCTGTGCAGTAAGCACTTTAGTTGCCAATGACCTTAAACATGCCTTGTAATACTACCTCTCCCTTGAACTCAAACTTCTGTGTTTCTCAGATGGTTTTGTAAGGAGAGTAGAGTGTTGTAGTTAGCGTAATTCAAGCTGCTTAAATCAATTCTGTGTCCTTTGTAAATAAAGCTGAGTTCTGAAATGCATGCTGTAATAATTGCATCCATAATCTGTCATATTTGTTGAGATAATTTTGACTATAGTAATTTGAATTACTGTCACAAAAAAAGCAATGAGGAAATAAGCAGGTAATAATTAATGTTAGTACATATATTAGTTCCAAGGATAAAGTTGGGGTTTAAGTCAAACATCTAAATACTTAAATCATGTTTCAGAGGCAGTAAAGTTACCTTGACTTGAGAGGAAAACTCACCCACAACCACTAAACCTTTCTAACATGAATCTTTTTCTTGCCTTCACTGAAAGTACCCAAAGCTGATGGCTTGTGCTGACCAGGACACAGTGAAAGAGTTTAGGGCCCATTAGCCATAGGACGGCTTCATGGACACTCATTTCCAGCAGTGGCTGAGGGAGGCAGGTTAATTATTATGGGGAAGCTCTTGTGGTGTAAATCAGTGAGTAAAAGTCTTCCAGAAATTGGCCTTTTTAGACACATTTTAGAATTTAGTAATTGCAAGACACAGTGGCATTA
This sequence comes from Brotogeris chrysoptera, assembly GCA_030323915.1. Classification (NCBI taxonomy): domain Eukaryota; kingdom Metazoa; phylum Chordata; class Aves; order Psittaciformes; family Psittacidae; genus Brotogeris; species Brotogeris chrysoptera. The sequence goes on along the minus strand of JARCZZ010020018.1, from coordinate 1,769 downwards.
AGAATAATAAGAGAGTGGGAAGGATTTTTAGAAATCAGTTTTTCAGCAGCCATCTAATATAATCCTTTTCATAATCCACCACCCTCTTAAATGGGATTATCTTCTGTTCTTTGATCCTAAAATGACCAACTGTGTCCTGAATCTCACTGGTTTTATTGCTAGAAATATTTTCTTTTTCATCTTAAACATGTTAGTTTATTATTATTTATTTTCAGCTTATCATTGTCATTTTGCATGAACCTTTCTCCCTTCCTGATATATCGTAAAGTACAGCTTTCATGACCCAGATCCAGAGGTGATAAAGGCAAAATTTAAGATCGGCAGGAACTTTATTAATCAATTTCCTTAGAGAAGGAGTTCTTATTAACACATTAATTAGTGCTTATTGTAAAAGTAATTTTACTCTCAAAAAAGATACAACATCCATAGATTACACTTCTGTGTTATAAAAAATAATTGCACAATGCGTTTACCTCTAATTGACTAAACTTAGTCATATATTGTTAATTTGACTTATTGTATACTGAAGTCCATGATACCATTTATAAAAATAAAAATCTGCAGTAATCCCTGCTCTGACTAGTCTTGAAGAAACACCATTAATAAGTCTTCTCCAGCAATATAATTCAGTTTCCAAAAAGCTAATGGGTGCCTTGGAAACCACCTCCTTATTCATCATGCAATTATAATATTGATCTTTTCTTCTCAAATATCACTGGCATTTCCTATGTGCACCATAACAAATGTTTTATTGAAGCCCAAACAAATGATATCTAACATATTCCCCGCAGGAAATCAATTATCTTCTCAGTGAAGGATGCTCAGTTCAACTTCGTTCAAATCTGATGTTAAATACAATAACAATGTTTCTTTCTATGCCTCTATTTGTAAAATCTCTTAGGGTGACTTACCAGCCATATGGCTTGCTGTAAGAAATTAAACTCTTTCCTTTTTCTTAGATGTGGTACTGTGTATCCTGTGCAAGGAATGTAGCATCTTTATATTAGTAAGGCATTTCATTTCTCTTTCGTATTTACACAAAGAAATATTACAGAGAAATATATGCAAAAGATTGACCTTTGCTACTCCAAGCCTCACTTGCATGGCAATTCAGTTCTTCAGATCAGCAACAGTTTTAATGGAGACTGAAAGTGGTTTTGTTTTGTATTAGCAGGCTAGGCATGGATTTGATAGATGGACCACCAGGAGGATAAAGAATTGGCTGGATTGTCGCACTCAAAGAGTTTTGGTTAATGGCTTGATGTCCAAGTAGGGATCACAGATGAGTGGTGTTCCTCAAGGGCTGGTATTGGGACCAATCCTGTTCACCATCTTTGCCAACGACATGGGCAGTTGGATTGAGTTTGCCTTCAGCAAGTTTGCTGGCAACACAAAGCTGTGTGGGGTGGTTGACACGCTGGGGGAAAGGATGGGATCTAGAGGGACCTTGACAGGCTTGAGAGGAGTGTCCCATGTGAGCTTCCTGAAGTTCAGTCAGGCCAAATGCAAGATGCTGCTCCTGGGTCAGGGCAATTCCAAGCACAAACACAGACTGGACAGAGAATGGATGGAGAGCAGCCCTGAGGAGAAGGACTTGGAAGTGTTGGGTGAGAAGCTCCCCATGACTCAGCTTCAGTGTGCATTTGAGCACAGAATCCCCCCTTGTGCTGAGCTCTGCACCCACAGAGCATGAGCAGCAGCTGAGGGAGGGGATTCTCTCCCTCTGCTGTGCTCTGGGAAGACCTCCCCATGAAGTCCTAGTCCAGCTG
>JARCZZ010020017.1:0-11711 GCA_030323915.1 Brotogeris chrysoptera | reverse complement strand
GGTGAGCAGTTGTATTCTCTTTCTTTGTACTTCTCCTGTCATTATTATTACTGGTGGTAGCAGTAGTGATTTGTGTTCTACCTTAGTTACTAAACTATTCTTATCTCAATCTGTGGGAGTTGCATTTTTTTTTTGATTCTCCTCCCCATTCCCCTGGGACTGGGGGAAGAAAGAGAGGGGAGTGAGTGAGTGAGAAATCTTCGTGGTTGACTGGACTTAAACCAGGACAGACCCTAATACTGATCCCTGAGGGACACCACTAGTGACCTGTCATCAAAGAGATGTGACACCGTTTGCCACCACTCTTTGGGCTCCAGACAGTTTTTTACCCAGCAAAGAATATACCTATCCAGGCCATATCAGACAGTTTCTCCAGGAGGATGCTGTGGGAGACAGTGTCAAGTGCTTTACAAAGGTCCAACTAGACAATGTCCGCAGCCTTTCCCTCATCAACCAGGAGGGTCACCTTATTGTAGAAGGAGATCAGGTTGGTCAAGCGGGACCTGCCCTTCATGAAGCCATGCTGACTGGGCCTGATCCCCCATTTTCCCACACATGCTTTATGATGAGCAAGTCCAGAGGAAGGCCACTAGGATGATCAGGGGCTGGAACACCTCGCCTATGAAGACAGGCTGAGAAATCTGGGGCTTTTCAGCCTGCAGAAGAGAAAGCTGTGTAGAGACATCATGGCAGCTTTCCAGTATCTGCAGGGAGCCTATAAGGACGCTGGGGAGAGACCCTTCATTAGGTACTGTAGTGATAGGACAAGGAGTAATGGGTTCAAACTTAAACAGGAGAAGTTCAAGTTAGATATAAGGAAGAAGTTCTTCACTGTGAGAGTGATGAGGCACTGGAACAGGTTGTCCAAAGAAATTACAAATGCTCCATCCCTGGCGATGTTCCAGGCCAGGTTGGACAGAGCCTTGGGAGACATGGTCTAGGATGAGGTGTCCCTGCTCATGGCAGGCAGGTTGGAACTGGATGATCTTAAGGTCCTTTCCAACCCAAACTATTCTATGATTCTATCTCACTTAGGATGATCTGCTCCATGACCTTCCCCAGCACTGAGGTCAGGCTGATAGGCCTGTAGTTCTCAGGGTCTGCATCAGGAACAATAGATAATGGTCTGTGGTGAAACACGCAATGACAGAAAAGTACTTTGTCTGCTTTGGCTCCTCCCCAGAGAGTCCGCTTTGGCTGCTCCCCAGAAAGTCTCAGAAAGTTTCGCTTTAGAACTCCCTGGAAAAATCTTGACCCTTGGAAACCTTTCTAGATATTGCTGGCCACTTTTTCTGATGTAGGCTGGACCCCTCTGTCAGAATGAATGTGCACTTTTGCCAGTATAAAAGCCCAAGCCTCGTGATGCGGGGAGTCAGAATCTCATACCACCCAGGTCAACATTGCCTCTGTGGGAACTCCTGCTAAGGTTGAGCCTACCACCTCACACTGTAATGATGATCCTTGGAGTTGGTTTCCTGATTATCTTTACATGAACCTTGGAGTTGGTAAGATATATACTCTTCAGAAATATCCTTTATTGTACCTGTTAGATTCTCTATATTTTCCTATATTAATAAACTAGTTGAGAGTTCTCTATTTGTCTCTTGTTTTCTCTTACCTGGAATCCTTGAACTCTGGAACAGGGTCCTCTTTCCTGCCCTTTTTGTAGATAGATGTCATGTTTGCCAACCTCCAAGCTTTGGGACCTGCTCACTAGACCAGGACTGTTGATAAATGATGGAGAGAGGCTTGGCAAGCTCCTCTACCAGCTTCTTTAGCACTCTAGGGTGGAACCCATCTGCCTCAATAGACTTGAGTATGTCGAAGTGGAGCAGGAAGTCGCTAAGCATTTTCTCCTGGATTATGGGGACTTCAATCAGCTCCCCATCTCTGCCATTCAGCTCAGAGGACTGAGTACACTGAGGATGGCTGGTGTGACTATTAAAGGCTGAAGCAAACCAGGTATTAAGTACCTCAGTCTTTTCCTCATCCTCAATCGCTAGGTTTCCCCAGTATCCAGTAAAGGATGGAGGCTTTCCTTTGCCCTCCCTTTATTGCTAATGTATTTGTAAGTGTATATATATATATATATTCAGGCTCAAAACAAGCCATTACTAATTATACCAGTGATACAGGCCTCTCTTTTTGCCAAAGAACAGCTTATCTTAAAGGAAATCTCAGATCACCCATCACTTGCAGCTAAGAACTGTTATAATACAAAACAGATTAGTATCCTGTAACTGAATGCCAAGTGCTAGAGATAACAGAAGGAAGGAGGCTTATCTGAAAACTTGTCCATTTTCTTTCCTTAACAATCCCCATCCCCATTCCACCACTTTGCATGACAATGCCTCTCATTGTCCAAATGCTTTCAGCTCTACAGACATGCTGTGGCTTCTAAATTTAAGGGAAAACTGTCTTTCCTGATGTAGCTGTTCCATTTTTTTTTTTTTTTAAAGTGACTATTCACTGGTTTAGACAGTGTGTAAGAATAGTCTTATGCAGGTTGGTGGTATGGCTTTTATTTAAAAAACACACCTGGGGTGTAGGCCTCCCAAGGAAGTAAAAGCTCTAGCTTATAATAGCTGTAACAGCTACTGATGAGGCCACTCTTTATGAAGCTGAAAGTCTCCAGCTCAGTCACAGTTCTGATCAAAGCAATAGTAAAATTTGAAACTGAGGTTCGTGGAGAGCAGCAAGTGCCTAATCATTAAACTCTAAGTTATAAAGAGGAATCTCTATTTTACCAATAGCAGTTAAATCCTATTCTGAGTTTAGCCATTTAAAAAATGTATTTCCATACTTAAAAATAGCTACGAAATAACATTTCAACTTGACATGCCATATTTTTTCTCAAAATAAATGAACAAAAAATGTTCGCATGTTTGTTTCCAAATGTGTTAGGGAGCAAGTAATGATTAAAGGATGGGTTAAACTCAGCATCTTTGTATTACAAATTTTAAAATTATTTTTAACAATGTAGATTTTTGTCTAGTAAAGCATTATCTCTTATTAAAACGCTTGGCAGTATAAGAATAGAACTGAAGCAAGACCTCCCACTTCTATTCATTGTTTGTTTGAGAGTCTGCTCAGAAAATGCTCAGACATACACCTGCTTAGATGATGAGCTCATGTTGTCATATACTTCTATCCAAGATAGCATGACCCACTAATAGCTCAGGTTTAATGATCTGGTTCTGACTCAAAATGTTATTTGTCTCTGAAAACCTAAAGACACAGAATACAAGATTCAGGGAGATCAAAAAAATACTAGACTATACACGAATAAACAGCCATGCTTTTAAGCTAAGTCTGCTGTCATTTATCAGATTTATTACTGGGTTTATCCCTTAGATGGTAATAATAAAAGGAATAAAAAATATTGGAATTCAAAGATACAGCCTTCTCTGATGAATGGAGTATCTTTCAAATGAGGAGAGGCTGTGAGAGTTGAGACTGGTCAGTTTGAAGAAGAGAATGCTCAGGGTGGATCTTACTAACGCACATGAATGCCTGCTGGAAGTGTGCAAATAATATGGAGCTAGGCGCTTCTCAGTGGTGCCCAGTAGCATAAGTGGAATTGGGTATAAGCTGAAATTTTATATGAAAATCTTCCTTATTGTAAGAGTGGTTGAACACGGGCAGAGGTTACCCAGAGAGGCTGTGTTGTCTCCATTCTTGGAGACATTCAAAGCCCAAATGGGCATGGCCTGGGCAACCTGCTGTGGGTGACATTGCTTGAGCAGGGGGTTGTTGCGTTAAAGGGGGAAAAATAAACCCCCTTGCCTTATTAGAGGAACAGGGAACAGCTCCAATATGCAACTACAAGTCTGACTGCATTTGCTTATATCGAACCTCTACTGGTCCAGATTTCAATCTGACTGCATTCACATATATCAAACCTCTAGTGGTCCAGGTTTACCGATAGTGCACCACACTGCCCAGTCCAATCAGCTACAACTACCAATTCGACTGCGTTCGCTTATATCGAACCTCTACTGGTCCGGATACCAACCCGACCACGTTCGCTTATATCGAACCTCTACTGGTCCGGATTTACTGATAGTGGTGATTGGCTATCAAAACAGTGTGGTTTATTGATTGAGTTTATTGAGGCAACAGATACAGGTTTTTATGGATTGCCAGTGATAAATACTGTCTGCAAAAGCATGTGCAAATTATAGCTACATGGATACAAGTGCTTGATAAAATTAACACAGCATAGCTCTAAAATATACAGGTGTCAGTAAAAGTAACTCTATAGAGATTCTAAGTTTTCCTGGGGGAGCACTAGATACAGTGGAAGTCTTACCCGCAGGCGTCCCTATGGGGGGGAAAGAGAGATCTAGCCCGTTGACCGGTCCCTGGAGTCTGTTGATGTTGTCTTCTTTGACTCGTCCACGATGGTGTCTTCCCCAATATCCCCCTCTCTCTTGGGTCATTTTATACTATTTTCACCTTCAAGGTGGAGCTTCAGTGACTCCAGTCATACATACCTTTATTACTATTGGTGCAAACCTCTCTTGCTTCGCTTTAAAGGTTTATGACAACAAAAATTCAGAGTGCGTGCTCAGAGGGGGGTGGTCTCATTTTGGAGGGGTGTCACATTGGAGATGGGAGTGTATTTTAGCATGTAAAAGCATTATAGTGACATAATGAAGCAAAGTTCACACAGAGGATGGAATTTTGTCAAAAGATGACAGGCTGCTGGCTCAGGGTAGCAAGTATGCAGCTTATATGTTTCTTGTACCACCTAGTTCACATCTTTAGGACAGAGCATAACCGCGAGATCTCAACCTCGCTCTACCCTCAGTCTGCTTTGCTGCAGGAACCGCTGTGGAGTGCATATTCCTGGCATACCAGGTGGGGCTGCATCTCGCCCCAAGAGGCCCTGAAAATCCGTTTTTCCCTTATGTGTGGACAATTCTGCATTTCAAATATAAGTTTAATTCCTAATTATCCCACATTTCCTAATTATTCCACAGGTGTTCAACTACCCAGACTGTGATAAGCCAGGTTGAAATACAGGAAGTTCTGTCTGAACTTAAGAAAAACTTATTTATTATGTGGGTTGCCAAACACCGGAACACTCTAATCGCTTCATCCTTTTCTAAAAACTGCAACCAATTCAGCTGGTTTTATCTTCTGATAGCAAAGCTGATTATTTGCACTTACTTGTAGCAATCCACTCTGCTTTGAAGTTCACCTTCATTACTTTTTGAAAACATTTCTTCAAGCTGACAGAAAAAAAAAATCTTTTCCTTTAATGTTTCAGCATGTCTGTTTATCTTTCTGTTATGCACAAATTAAATTAGCCCATTTTATCACTCAGGTCATTAATGAAAATACTGATTAGAACTAGATCCCAGAAACCTTTTTGAAGATACATCTCAAAATATCCTTTTCTGTAGGCAGTAAGCTAATGATAAGTACTGTTTTGCAGAGTTATGCTATCATCACGTTCCATGTAAGTCATGTCTTGTTATTGTTGTCCTTCTCAATTTTATTTTTTACCTTGTCTTTTCTAACTTTGTCAGGATTTTACAGAGAAAGGAAATACTGTTTCTTCTGCCCCTTGGTAGTATCATAGAATCATAGAATAGTTAGGGTTGGAAAGGACCTTAAGATCATCTAGTTTCAACCCCCCTGCCATGGGCAGGGACACCTCCCACTAAACCATGCCACCCAAGGCTCTGTCCAACCCAGCCTTGATCAAGAGACAATAACTAGAGACAATGTTATGCAGCTTTTTAGAATGTCTACCTGTCTTTTATGAATTATATTCAAATCCATCTTTATTCCAATCTTCTATTCTCTACTAGCTGAATCCTGTGTGTATGGCTTTGCAAGCATGCATGAGCGTTTAAACAACACACATGTACCGTAGTTACAATACTTTTATAAAGAATTTAGTTTTTCAGTTCAGAAAATTCAAAAATATTCGAAATGGCAAAACCACATTTTTAATTTTGAACCCATTTTTTTTTATGATCTCAGACCTTACAGGGGAATGCATTTAATTTATAGTTTATGAATAACAGTGAATTCATGTCATTTTTCTAATTTCAATCTATAACAGAAAATGTAATCTTTTCAACTGTAATTAAAGACTTTACTTTAGTATCAATCACTTAATTGAAGTAGTTTGCAATGTGAAAGCAATATTTCCAAATGAGGTTTTATTGCAAGCATTTGAGAGATCATATTTCTTATGATAACATAAGTGATTGGTTTTTTGGAAGTGCCATCTTATACAATCTTCTGCAAAAATACCTTCACTGTATAAATATCAGTAGGAAGATAAATCATATCTCTTCATCTATACTGGCATTGCAAAGGGTTTTTTTCCTGGTAGGTTAGTCAGGAGTTAAACTGTAGCCAAGAAATAAGAGATACAAATATGAATATATAGTGGTTTAAGCCCAGCTTGTAACTCAGAATCCTGCAGCCATTCGTTCACTCCCCTCTTTCTTCCTCCTCCTGCTCCTAGAGAGATGGAGAGGAGAATCAAAAGAATGTAACTCCCACAGGTTGAGATAAGAACAGTCCAGTAACTAAGGTATAACACAAACCCACTACTGCTACCACCAATAATAATAAAGATAAAGGAAACAACAAGGGAAACAAATACAACTGCTCACCACCTGCCGACCCATGGCCAGCCCAACCCAAGCAGTGATACAGTCCTTCTGGGTAACTTCCCTCAGTTTATATAGTGGGCATAAAATGCTGTGGTATGGAATACCTCTTTGGCTAGTTTGGGTAAGTCCTGCCTCTGCTTCCTTCTGGCTTCCCCTCTTCCCTGGCAGAGCATGAGTCAGAAAGTCCTTGGTTGGAGTAAACATTACTGAGCAGTAACTGAAAACATCAGTGTTATCAGCATTGTTCCCAGTCTGAAAGTCAAAACCACAGCACTGCACCAGCTCTTAAGAAGGAGAAAAATGCCTCCTGCTGCTGAATCCAGGACACAACTATATTTTAGCTCTCTTTTCAGTTGCACACTTGTTTTCATCATTATGTCTTCTAAAGTCAAACATTTAGATTTTTCATTAGACTGTTAAAAAATTTTTTAGAAAACCAAAATCCCCAAACCAAGCCACTGTAGTATAATATGGGAACCAAATGATTTTATGTTTAAAAAAGTGCAGTAAAGCAAATGGGCCAGCATTGTTTATGTGTGTGTCTAATGAATGTTCCATTTTTGTCACAGAAATACAGATTAACTCAATCAAGAAAAGATGATACATAACAGGCATCCAAAATGAAGTAAATTCATTAGATATAAGTATGCTAACTTCACAAGGAAAGCACAGCAGTTGCAAAAGAACTGTGTTGTGAGCACTTGAAATACAAGCTCCAATCCAATAGAACATTGAAAATGCATTTTTAATTTTTAAAACAACTCAGATCTTGTAATATTTTATTGCTTGAACATACATCAGACATCATAGTTTCTACATAAAATTTCTTCCCTTCAGAAATATTTAATTTTCATGCAATATGGTCAGAGAAAATAAAACAAAATAAAAAAAAATAAAACAAAAAAAAGCCCCTTGGTTTTTATCACGGAAAAATGTTCCTGCAAGATACAATGAATTTTGAGCTTTTATTTTTTAAACATTCACTTTTTTTTTTTTTTTTTAATACCTGCCACAACTACTGAAGTTAACAGTCTGTAATGGAACATCAATCTTTTGGTTTTATCTTACTACTGTTCACCATAACACACAACAGCAGCAGCAGTTTCTGCTGCACTCGCATAACAGAACATAACCCAGTGTATTAGCTCAGGTTGGAATGTCATTTTTCTCCATAGCAGTCTGTATGGTGCTATGTTTTAGATTTGCAACCAAAGCAGTGTTGATAACACATCAGTGTTTTAACTGCTGCTGAGCAGTGCTTACACAGTGTTAAAGCCTTCTCTGTTTCCCCCACTGCCCCCTCAGCAAGTAAGCTATAGAAGGGCAGTGGCTACAGACAGGACAGCTGACCTAAACTGACCAAAGTGATATTCCATACCATGCAATATCATCCTCAGTCATAAACTGGGATGGGAAATTCTTCCAAAGTATCTTCTGTTCGGAGCCTGGCTGGGCAGCAGTCTATTGGTGGGAGATGTGTCCTTACACTACAGGAAGTCCATGTCACACTTTCCTGGTAGGATTTTAGGATACAGCTGTGTGTAGTCTAACTATACAAATGGCATTAAAGTTTCAGTGTATTAGTTACTTTCCCATATAGTGAGCACTAGCTGTAACACAGAATCCTCATACACAGCCTGAGCTTCTCAGTCTTGATCCAGCATCTCCTTTGCATCTTCTAAGATGTGCGAATTTCGTGGGACTGACTTTAAAAATTTTCTTTCACATTTGAACAGAACTGGAGCATCTTACTTCTTAATCTTTACATTACAGTTTACTGGCCCTTTTCAATTAGTCTTGTAACTGTTTGTTTTTAGGAGGACAGTCTTTAAAACAGCTCTGTTGAACTACCTCTATGTTTATACAAAATAGATCACTAAGATGTGACATTATTTGTATCTTTATTCCACCATTTATGCAGATTCTGGGCTCTGTCTTTTGTAGCTTCTCACCTCAGTGGAATTTATGAGAGCTCTTTTTGCCTAGTTTTTGTCACTATAGATACATCAGAAATCAAAATCTTTTCTTACATCTTGATTCATTTTGTTCTTAAATTTATAACTGCAATAGCTTTCCCATGCAACGTTGATCAGTTAATGCAATCAACTCTCACCTTCTCTAGACCAACATTCACCTTTTATCTCCAGGAGAAGAGCATTCTGATCTTGCAATGTATACTGGATATATAGAGATATTTACGTTTATATCATAAAATATATGCAAATACAGCCAAATGGAGTAGGAGAGGTGATGCAAGAAACAATCAAGTTATTTAAAGAATATTTTCTAGTCCTTTATCCTTAGTACACTGGATTCAAGTCAGTGATGGATTATTTTATTGTCAATATTTAAATTAATTTTAAAAGAAATAGTTCTTTTTTTTTCATCATAATTGGTATCTTGTGGGAAGAATAGAGCAGAAAATAACTGAAGCTGCAGAAAACTATGAGCAATATAGGAAACACAGATTAACTGGCGCAGAACTAAAGAATAAGGGAAAAGAAACACAAAAGAAATATGTAATGGGCTGTTTTTTAGAGTTTTCTGCAAGGCATCATTAGTAGTGCTTTTCTTCAAAAAGGTATGTAAATTGTTATTGCCTCCTAAACCTCCCTTCCATAATTAAAACAATAAAATGTTGTTCATAGGTGTTGTTTATATTGATACATGTAAATTATGAATCAAATCATAATTCAGCAAATGAAAGTGTATAGTGTTTACAGTTCATTGTGTGTCGTGCTAGAGCAACTTGACAATGGAGTTGATTTAGCTTAGGTCAACTCCTATGGTCATCTGGACTATGCTACTGAAATCTATGAGACTAATTGACCCGAGAAGCCTAATTACTGTGAACTGAGGATCTTAAAGAGAAATATGTAAGAGGAAGGGAAAAAACAGGTTGAATTAAAAAATGTCTGAACTTCCATAAGCATTCTGAATATCTTCAACAACATTTGTCTTTTCATCTTTAGTCCAGTATAAGCCCTTCCTCTGCTGCAGCTTTTGACTATGTAACTACCCAGTAATGAGAAATATAGCTTACTCTTACTGTAAAATATCTTTGCTGCTAAAATACTGTATCTATTATGTCGCACTTCCTAAATGCACTTATACCAGCGGAGTACTGGTTCATAAAAGCACCTAAAAAGGTATGGGCTTTGTTCACAGCAAACCCTATGAAGTTTCACATGTTATATTTTGCCCTGAAAAGAAAGAGAAAAAAAACCTCCTGCTCATTTAAGCACAAGGGAAATTGCTCCAATTTAAGTACTGTTTATAAAAAATCAAGTGACTCAACAGAAAAGATTAAGGACAGCAGAACACCATATAGTTTTGTATTGAAAACATGACTGGGAAAGATGGATCTTGCATGGTTAAGTGTCATCAGGCAAAACTTCCATATACTGACAAGATACAGCAATCACTCTGTTACTGGGGTGCTGCTGCCACTTCTTTCCCTCTCCACCATTTTAAGGAAAAGGGCCAGCTACTGCACCTCGTTTGGCAAAAGATTTAGATAACTAATCCTCATTGGGAAGGGTAACATCCTCATCTCTGGGGCTAATGTTAGAGCCACAGGCAAATGAGTGGACCATTAACTATACCCTGGCTTGAGGTTAAGTGAACCGTGGAAAAGTACTAGACTTGACATGAGAAATTGCTGACAACAGTTACAGGTAACTTGAAGAAAGGTTATATGTGGCTGATAAGACATCATAATGCTGTACGTGGGTATGGATATGATAAACCTGGGACAAATAGTGGGAAAGTAATTAGAGATAGGTTGTTTACTTGGGATAAGACTAGGGCTGGCAAAGGAAGATACAAGGATGTGAATAAGGACAGACAGATAATGCAAATCTTGCGGCCAGGATTGCCATCTGCTAGTAGTCAAGAAACCTTGCGCTTATTTATTACAGCTCAAACAGGTCAATAAGCCATAACAGCTAAACCTGCTCTTTCTTTTTTCACCAGAACTTGGGTGGAAGTGCTGGGGGACTGCCACCTCTTACTAGCAAGTTTACACTCAAACAGAAGGAGTGAGGATCTTGGTACCACTGTGCTGGTGCTGCTCCAAACCATCCATTACCCTCCACCTTATAACACACATATTTCTGTGAGACGAATGTGAAATGGTATAATGGTATCTTCTCCTCAGTATATCCTGCTGCATCATCTAGGCAGCTCTCAGCTATGCATAAATGTAGCAATTGGTAAATACTTCCTTCTTTCATACATTTCATTAAACCATGACTTTATTCTGTGCATTATACTGAGAATCCAGCCGTCTGATCTGCACTTAAGGATCCTACAAAGAGCAAACACACTTCAAGCAAACATTAAGTGCTTGCAAGCAAAATGCCACAAAACACCCACTTTTCTGGACAACCAAAACAAAAGGAGCCCATGGTTGCTAGAAGGTGCTGAGTCCTTACTAGGACCTCCAGTAAAAACTAGGTGTACTCACTGACATTGGTGTACATTTCTCCTGCTCTGTGTACCACCTCCTTTCCACTTGCCCACATCTGAACCTTCACTCCTGTGTTTCACCCTGCCAGTTACTTCACTTTTTACTTCTGCTCCTCCCCAGTGAGCCTGCTGGTATAGAAGCCTTCCTCCTCTGCCTCCTCAGACCACAGCCTATCACTGGACACAACAGACATTACTGAAGCCTCTGTCATAGAATCATAGAACCATAGAATAGTCAGGGTTGGAAAGGACCTTAAGATCATCTAGTTCCAACCCCCTGCCGTGGGCAGGGACACCTCCCACTAAACCATGTCACCCAAGGCCTTGTCCAACCTGGCCTTGAACACTGACCAAGATGGAGCATTCACAACTTCCCTGGGCAACCCATTTCAGTGCCTCACCACCCTTACAGTAAAAAATTTCTTCCTCATATCCAATCTAAACTCACCCTGTTTAAGTTTGAACACGTTACCCCTTGTCCTCTCACTACAGTCCCTCATGAAGAGTCCCTCCCCACCATCCCTATAGGCCCCCATTCAGATATTGGAAGGCTGCTAGGAGGTCTCCATGCAGCCTTCTCTTCTCCAGGCTCAACAGACC
>JARCZZ010020016.1:0-34884 GCA_030323915.1 Brotogeris chrysoptera | reverse complement strand
GATGACTCTATGAAATGCTCATGCTTTGTTACAACAGCCTGTTGCAGGATTCCTTTTACAAGATGCTTAACAGCCAGCTGTCTTCAAGAAACATTTTCCGTGGTTCTCAGAAGACTCGTAGTCAACCAGATGCTTCCCTGTGCTTCAGGCCTCAGTGAAGGCAATGAGCAACTTTCTGAATTTGCTGATATAATCATTGGCTTATGGATGTCTCACACACCCGAGGCTTTGGCTTGGCACTGTGGTGCGGAAACAGTTAATCAAGACAGACCTTCTGTTTAAAAACTAGTTGCAAATAACTAATCATAATGCGAGTGCAGCATGTTCTAATGCTTACCAGTTCACTTCCAGCAGTAAGAGAACTGGCCTCTAACATCTTAAAACTACTAGCATTCATACATACCTTATGATTACTTTTTTCCTGTTAGTATTAATTTAAGAGAATTCAGATATTAGCCCTATTGGAGGTTTGTTTCCCATTTTTCAAAGGTACGTTACTCTTTTGTCCAGCAGGATTATTAGACTTGATGGGAGTTAAACCCTCTTCACCTGGTAAAACTTCTTGTTCTACCTGAAATGAAGAGTGCAGCAATGTGCCCCTAAAGGTACAGGTTTTAATTTTTAATTATTTCTTATCAAGAGTGGGGCTGGAGGCCAAAGCGCCTCTTACAGCGTAAAGTGACAGACTCCACTGTATGAAATTGCAACCTGCTCTTTGACCAGGCTGGTGCTTTGGTATCAGAAGCTGCAGCCCAAAGTTCAGTGACTCCTTGGCCATTTGACTTTTTCCCCGTCACTGTGTTCTTTTTGTAAACCTCTGTGATGTTCCTTAAAATCAGGTAAAAGTTCAAAAGCCCCCTCCTTCTTCAACCTGAATGTAACAGAACCTTTTTCTTGTTCGACACCTTCATCCCTCCTGAACGTACGACATGTACCAAGGGAAGGTGGCACAGTTTGCTTCACAGTGGGAACTTTTTTTGCCATGGTAATAATCTTAAATTATACTCTTAAAAGGTAAGCACTTACACTGACAACTTACAGCAGTAACTTGTTAGGTCTGTCCCAAATAATTTCTATGGTAGAAATGTTCCTGTAAAAACTGTATCACCAATTTTTATTCTCTGCTTTTGCAAACCCAAATTACCACCTACCTGCCTCACCTCTTTTTGAAGCAAGGACATTACGTTCCAATTTTTGGACCTTTTTTAAAAACTTACATGTCACAGCCAGTAACTGTGCAAACAAAACTGCACTTTGAGTTCAATCTACATCAGAATGACAGAGCAGCTCTACAGAGCCATTGCAACACTGGGCAGCAGACAGAGTGCAAAGAGCTGGGCTTGTTAAGCTTGAAGAGAGCTCTGGGGCAACCTTCTAGCAGCCTTCCAGCACCTAATTTGAGCCTCCAAGAAAGCTGGAGAGGGACTTTTTACAACAGCATGTAGTGATAAGACAAGGGCAAATGGCTTTGAGCTGACAGAAGAGAGATTTAGATTATATATATATGTAAGTTCTTTACTATGAAGGTAGTGAAACACAAGAAGGGGTTGTCTAAAGAAGCTGTAGCTGCCCCATCCCTGGCAGTGTTCAAGGCCAGGTTGGACGGGGCTGGAGCAACCTGGTCTAGTGGAAGGTGTCCCTGCTCGTGGCAGGCGCATTGGAGCTAGATGATCTCTATGGTCCATTCCAACCCAATTGGCTCTATGATCCTGTGACAAGCAGACCTCTTTTACAGAAGAGGGAGTAGCTTGGTTGTTGTTGTTGCCGGGGGAGTGGAGGGGATAAACTGTCAGAAGGATCCGTAGCCTCGCCTATCTAAGCAGAGCAGCAGCTCCTGCCCTGTTGTTGCTGCCAGCAGCCAGTTTCTGATTTGGTCAGGTGCAAGGTGAGCTTTGGTAAGATGTAAATCCAGATGTAGTGAAGCAGTATTTTCAAAGGATTATTCTTGCTTGGTTGTAGTTTTCCTTTTCCTCTTCTACAACTGGGACAAGAGTAGTTACTGCAGCTCCTGGGTGTGAGGAGTCAGTATTCAGTCAGGGCACAAGTACAAAGGATCCAGGGTCACCACAATCTTTTTACCACCAATGCAGAAATAAAGCAATTTATTTTTGATAAAACTGTCATTAGTGCAATACATCTTAGAACAGAGGAATGAAATGAAAGTATTTACACATAACTTAAGCAACAAACCCAACTGTGGTCTGAGGTCATTTTAGTATTTTTTTAAAGTAAAAATAAGGCAAATAAAAACCCCTTCAGTGTTCTTTATCCAAACTAATCCAACTTAAAATTAACGATTGTCTACATATACTGTTAAAAAGTACATGATTTTCCAGACAAGCTCAGACATTTCACAGCAGAAAAAAATATTCCAGAGTTACAGAACTGTTCTTTTCTTAAGTAACATGTAGCTATTTTCAGAAGGCTGACAGACTTCCATTTCTCCTGGCTGAGAGGCTCTCAGTGGACTGCATTTCACCTAGACAGGCCAAACTTTCTTCATCATGATTAAAGCAGTCGTACGTGCTCTGCAAAGTACCATTTACTGCTCTGTCATCTTTCCGCAAAGAGACGGGCAGATTTGCCAGGGTGAAATTCACATCTTTGAAGGCATGCAATAAAAAGATCCCCACAATAATAGTCAGGAAGCCACTGAAGGTGCCAATAATGTCATCAGCCGCCATGTGTTGCCATTCCTTGAAAAGGATGGCAGAACAAGTTAAAACAGATGTTGTAAAGATTACATAATATATTGGAGTCACTATCGAAGTGTTGAATATATCCAGAGCCCTGTTTAAATAGTTGATCTGCGTGCTCACACAGACAATAAGGCTTAGCAGCAAAATCCAAGACAAAGGATGGTTCAGCACTGGTTTTCCTGCAAAGAGTTCCTTTATAGTGATGCCCAAACCTTTTACACAGGAGACAGATAATGCTCCAATTACAGAGCAAATTGTTATGTACACGAGAATGTTGGTCTGTCCATGGCGAGGTCCCACCACAAATATCAGAATTAAAGACACAATGACAACAACAGTTGCGAAGACCACAAAACCTGGGGTGGGGGAAAAAAAAAAATCTCATTATTTATGTACACTATCAAAAGCACCTTAGAGATACTGAGAAAACACTAACAATGCAAACTGCTCAGCTTAAACATAAGAGCTCAAGATGGCTCTCATTACTCCTCCAACACTGAAGTTAAAAAATCTAGAGCAAGCTAGCAAAAACAAGACAAACTCGGGCACCTTCTATTACCTTTAGCAGTATATCAGCAAGACGATAACAGGATTAGATTGTTGAATTGCCTTACACACTGCCTCATCAAGGAGTATATGCCACTGAGTACAGGCTGGTGTCTGAATGCGTTGTAGGGAGGCACATTTTGGCAGCCTGCTATGTTCGTTGGCAGCTTTCCAATAATCAGGTCATTACTTAAGATCAGCTTTTAAACCTCTGTGCTGGTTATTCCCTCGTGTTTAACATGGGAATCGTGTTTGCATACACAGTATTTTGCAGATGTGTATTTTCTTACATCTTACATGTTTCATGTAAGCATTGGATGGAGCTAGTCTGCAGGATTACACTTCTTAGCAGACACCACAGCACCTCCTTTTTTCATTTTAAGGGTAGCTCAAATTTGGCCTTGGAAACTGACACACTTCAATCAAAATGTACAGAAGTTGTGTTTATCCAACTGTGCTGCTGCATTTGTTTAAACTGTCATCCCCTGGTTAGCATCAAGACATTCTGCTCAAGGCCAGACAACTTCACTGGCATCATGATTCCATAGGGAGCTTTGCATGTCACAGAATTAAAATCTCTACCTCATTTGAACATCATGAAGCAGACATGGGCTATCTTCCCGGAACATGAAAGCAACAGTAATGAAGCTATAATAACAAAATGATCGGCTGCGTACATACCAAGCCAGCATCTCTTACCTGGATCACCTAGTTTGTGGGACATTTCATTTAAAGTCTCTACTTCCTCTTCTTGTGGAGCATGAATTACCATCACAGTTGATCCCAGTATACTTAGCAAACACCCTAGTTTTCCATGTAGATTAAGTTTTTCATTTAAAAAGAAGGATGACAGAATGGCACTAAGAAGAAAATGAAATGCACCAGCAAACAGGGAATTAGTAATATTCATTTGCTCTTCAACTTAGAGGTTGCTTTGACTGTACAGGTCACTTGCATATACAATGTGCAGTTTAAGAATATCTACACAGTTGATTCCCTATCCTAAGATACTTGCTATGGACAAAACTACCCATCAATATTTGGCATCTCTCCCCATAACCCCATTTTTTATGCTGCCTACTAGAAGCTCTGTATGTAAGCATTTGTAAAAATAAGTTTTTAAAGACAAAAAAAAATCTTAATTCTGCTTAGGAATTAAAATACGTATTCTGTTGTACACAACACAGATTTGAAATGCAAAAGATAACTTTTCACAGACTGAGGCATAGATGCATTACTAGAAGCCTTTTACAGCGTAGTCATTTCCCATTTGGACAAACCTAAAGTCACTCCTACTGTTTTTAAGCACTCTTTATTTATTATTAAGAACAAAACACATTGCATTTCAGTAGCATAGTAATAAATATTTTACTTCTCTCTCTGAAAGCACATTGCTTTCTGTTTGGGTTTCTTACCTTACAAGGACACTGAGAGCTCCTAAAGGAGTCACTAATGTAGCTGGTGCGAAAGCATAGGCAGCAAAGTTGGCTACTTCTCCAGCTCCCACTGCAGAGTGATAATAATGACAATCAAAAAATGGTGTTAGACTGTCTTTCTTACACAACACATCTGTGAATCACTGCAAGTGTTCCTGTATTCACAAGTATGCAGTAAGGGGACACTGGAGAACTCTCATGGTGTTCAGCTAACAATGCTAGCAGAACACACCCCTCAATCCCTGCTACTGATTTAAAAAGAAAAGAAAAAGAAGGCTGGGGGACTACAACAGGTATTACAATTAATTCAGCCAAATCAGAAGGTGTTTTTATTTTGATGTCTACATTGTAGCTCCCTAGACTGCCAACTTGACTTATGAACTCCTACGTGGAGACATCTGCAATAACAGGATCCAGGGCAATGAATACACTAAGTCGTAGTTACTTGAACAGAGCTGGTAAGTTGAAAGTTAAAGCAATTAAAAAAAAAGTTCAGAAAATTGACATCATCCCAAAATACGCTTCCGTCTAAAGAATCCTGAGTATGTAGGCACTTCTCTAAGGCAAAAACCAGGATGCATATGCTAGCAAAGAGATACAGGAAGACCAAATGCCTCCCTAGTCCCACCGCCCAAAGAGGGCGGTTATGTTAATGAAAGAACTGCTGGTGATACGGAAGTTATATTAAAATCGTAAGAGCTGCACTCCCATCAAGCTTTACCGTACATTGTAGAATCCCCATCTCGCTTTTGAAACCACTGCTGCCATCTGTGGTACAGTTATTTACATCATTTATATAATGCAGATTATATTTTGATACTTACTTGAAAGAAGTCCAGCCCACCACAGCCACTCCTTAAGGTACGCATGACCACCTTGACCTAAAATTGAAAGAATGTTTGTTACTCCATGAAAAACATGCATGAACAAACAGTAAGCCCCATCACTGATAACACAGCCATAACATACTCGCAGCCCAGTCCCTTAAAAACCATGGGCAGCCTTTTGATACTTATGCTTTATAATTACAGGGGTTGAAAACAAAGCATCTTCAATTTCTTCTACAGCCTACTTTGAAAACCAGTTATTTAATTTCTTTTGCATTAGAAACTGCACTGATGACCATATCTGCATGACCCTGGAAAACAGTTCTTTCAACTCACGCTAACATCATGAAAAGCCATGTGTCTCTTACCAGACCACTACCTTGGGGAAATAATGTGTAGTTTATGCGGTTGATTACAGGTACAAACGTGAAATGTAGTCCCATTTCCCCATTCTGAACCAGGGAGCGTCACTTACATATCCCAACCACATCTTTCAGTTTAAAACCATTGTTCCCTGTCCTGTCATTACAGACACTGGTAAAAAAAACAAACAACAAATAATCAAACCCTGCCTCTTTCTTTTAAGCCCCCTTTATGTATTGAAAGGCCACAGTAACGTCTCCCCTGGGGCCTTCTCTTCTACGGGCTGAACAATCACAACTCTTTCAGGCCTTCCTCTGAACTCCCTACAACAGGCCCACTTCCTTCTTATGTTGGAAGGACCAGAGCTAAACACAGTACTACCATTACTGGTGGGGGCATGCTAGAGCAGAGTAGAGGGAGATTCTTTTGATGCAGCCCAGGATATGGTTGGATTTCTGGGCTGCGAGTGCACATTGCCAGGTCATGTCAAATTTTTCATCCACCAGTACCCCAAATCCTTCTCCCCACAGGGGCACTCTCAATCTCTTCATCCCCCAGCCTGTACTTATCCTGGAGATTGCCACAACCCAGCTGCAAGACCTTACTCTTGGCCTTCCTGTATTTCATGAGGTTTGCGTGGGACAACTCCTCAAGCATATCAAGGTCCCCCTGGATGGCACTCCTTCCCTCCAGCAATCAACTGCACCACACAGCTTGGTTTTATCCACAAATTCATTGAGAGTGCATGCAACCCCACTGTATGTCACTGATGAAGATAATCAGTATTGCTTCCAGTATGAACCCTTGAGGGACACTATCTGTTATACGTGACTATTACATGTGATTTTTAGTTTTGTTGTTTTTCCTGACACTCAAAGGCCACTAATATTCTCCCAAATTCAGCCATTCAGGAGTATAGATGTAGTTAAGAGTGCTGCTTCCGAGTTCAATTTGCAAGTACAATTTAGATTTAACTGACATGGCAAAGGAATCCTTCAACAAGTGTCCCTAGAGGGCATTACATACCCATTAAATAATATGTAGCACACAGTTAGTTAGGTGTGTCCGACACCAGAGATAAAACCAGACCAGCTCTCTGTTTTAGGTTTCATATACTTGTAACAAAGTCAAAACAAGATCTTAAGTTTAGTAATCTTCTGTTAAGCAGCAAAACTTAAACACATATTTACCTGCTCTCATGGAGCCTTTCCTAGCTAACCGGAGAAGACCTTTCTTTTTCAGGATGAAACTTCCTCCGATGAAAATGCTGGAACTCATAGCCAACACCAGACCAATACAGAAGTCATACTTCCCACGAGTTTGGCTCATCTCGTAAGCTACTATAGACTGTCACATTGATCAAGGAACAGTACAACTTCTGTTACTCAACACACGACGATGCAACACTGAAACCTGAGCAAAATAAGCACATCAGAATTAAGAATTAACCTGATTGATAGAAATACATACTCTATAGGAAAATCCTCAACAGCTCATGTGACTGGTTCTCCTGTGAATAGTCTCTGCTATGAGTACTTAAAAAAAAAACCCACAAAAAAAGGCAATCTTTGAAGTATGTGTAAGCTTGAACCATGGAAGAGTGACTAACAAGTCCGAACATTCAGAAGGAAGGGCTTCTGATCCAGAACATAAAAAACTGAAACCCATATAAATAAAAGGTCTTTGAGAAACATTAAGAAAACCTGAAAGATGCATGATTTATTTTTACTTTAAGTATCCTGATCTATGTCTGGCACACCATGTAACTGACGATACCTATCAGTTACTTACATTGCAATCAGTCTGTAAGAGAGCTTGAGAACAGCCACAGCATTTCTTCCATATAAACTCACTAGAAAAAATGAAAGAGAAAGGCAGAGTGAGTGTTTAGCCATGTAATAACTTCCGTAACACAAACAAGCTTGAGATGTGTGCACATGCACTCACTCTCTAATGAACAGGGAAATCGGGGAAAGAAATAAGGCATATCTTTGTTGATTTATTTTACAGCTTCTCATTCTTATATGAAGCACCTTTTCAGTTTAACTACAGTAACAATTAGGAGCTTACAGCTGAAAGACTCTCACCTCACCTATGACTCCAAACTAAGGTAGAGAAGACCTTCAACAACACCTTGGTAGAAGGTACTATTTCTTTAGACTAGAAAGCAGGATTTTACATGCTCAATTTCTAGCTTAATGAAAAAAGATGATTTCAGTGCATCTCTTCTGTTACATTCTGCAATGAGGCTACCCTAGACTCCATGTAACACACAAGATTTTGAATTCAAGGTCTCTCTGGAAATAAATTTTAAACTGGGGAAAAAAAAATAAAGCTCAAAGTCCATTCAAGGTGATTAAACTGTCTGTGGTATTAAGGAAAAGGAAAACTATGTTCAGTCTTTGATCTCATGACAACTGATAATAATGACAGTATAGGGAACTGTTCTAAGGAAAAAAACCCAACCTATAGATTAAAAAAAAAATATCTCCTGGGAACACCAATCTTGGATGTGCCAAGACCAGCATTTGGTTCCTTAAGCAATTATTTTCCAGACATTCAGAAGCATGGCATATGATGTAAGTTGCACTAACAAGCTTTTGATTTAAAAGGAAGGAAAGGAGAGGATGGAATAAAATGTTTCCATTTCAGTGGTTACTGCAATCTGAATTCCACAACTTCAACGCTGAGATACAGCAGCAGCTTCCCTAAGAGGGAGTACAATGCTGGTGTCAAGGTACTGCAGTATCAAGCATGCTCTTTCATGACCAGGCAGAGATGAACCCACCCACTGGGAGACCAGGACTAGATAAAATCAGATTCCGGTCTCATACCAGTTCACAGTTCTGACTCCTGCATCTGCTTATTCAAAACCTATTTTCTTCCAATACCACCTTTTCCTGTACTCCCTTGCTTTCAACTTTGATTAATTTGCTACACCCCTAGGAGAAGCCTAGCAGAGAACTACAGGTAGATTAACATTAAAAGTAGACACAGATCTCTTACTTGCATCCAGCTAGTCTGTGAAAAAGTTTAGGAAAACAGTCCCATTCAATAAGTACCCAACATAGCACTATACCAAATGCTGCAAGATCCAAGGTTCAAAATTCTCAAGTCCTCCTCCCTCAAATCCTTGCATAGTAGTTTTTAATATCTTACTTTGTAAAAAAAAAAAAAAAAAAAGAAGTTATTGAACTGCAAGAGTTTGCTTTCATTTTCTTGCAACTTTGAGAAACAAGCTTAAGTAGATTCTCACATGATACAAAACCACCTATCAAACAAAACCAAAAAAGACAAAACATTAGTGTGGGAAACAGACCAGAACAAGCCACCTCACTAAGTGCACCAAATATTCCTATGGTTTTGAATTCAAAGCAAGACTTTCGGTCCCCTGAAGAATAAAGGCATTTCTTTTAATGTGAGGAAAAGACATCAACAGACTTTTGTGACTGTCCCCTCTACCATCTGTTCTAGCAGTTGTAAGTCACACTGTTCAGGTCATTGAGCTACAAGTGTTCTGGTTACAGCTCATGTAAAATGTTATACTGGTATATCATCACCTGAGGGAGAGCTTCTTTTGTTAAGCTCTTCTCCTCTATCGGTGTTTTCAACAGTTGCTACTCTAGTTGTATTACTAGAATAATACGCTAGTATGTTACTACTGGGAGTATTTTTACTAGTAGCTTTTTACTAAGGGAGAACTCACCATACTGGTGAAACAACATTTTTTCTTCTCCCTGACTTGCATAGCTTCATCTCCACAAAAACATTTCTGACAGAAGTAAAGAGCACCAGTTAGTTCCACCCTGTATCTTCCACCCACTGCATTTCAGAGACAAGGAAGAAGCACAGGCTGCTTTTCTTTGTATCGGAGGAAGACTGACTGCAGAAGAATGAGGGAAACTCCCAAAACTGAGCTAACAGGTAATTTTCTCAATTTAGACTTAAAAACACCCTAAGGATGCTACACTTCAAAACTGATAGCTCTGCACTCCCCCAGACCCCAAATACATTAAAAAGTTTTTAATTCCCTGTCAGCCATGTTGTTAATCTGGTAAAAAAATCAAATCTTAAACACTTCTTCACATGAATTACTGCCAGCTCCTCTTGCTAAGTTTATGTGTCCTCACAGACATGGCCAGTCCCATTTCTGCTTGGCCTGGACTGCTATACGTCCATCTAAGGTTTGTACAGATGTCTCTGTTTTCTGACCATTTGTGCCACGCCGTCATGGTGAGCCCAACTTTTCTCTGAAGAGATCCGACTCACTTTGCATACAGCACAGATGTAATTTGCATGTGTAGAATTCACATGTACAGCTGCAAAGTCAAACCAATGGCACACAGAGGAAGTTTTACACTTCAAGAAATCAGTAGTTTAATTCTAACCATAAGACTTGGTAAAAGAAGAGGAACTAACGCATCTTCATAAATATCATCAAGAAAAATTATCTTCAGAAATACAAAAATGCCATAAAATGAGCAGTTTTTGGAATAAATACTACTGTCATGTTTCAGCTTCAGGATGTCTCAAAACCGTTCCATTCCAGCAGCCAGTGCCACAGCTAATTTATAAGCAGGTGAGAAGCCAGAAAACGTAGGAGTCAAACAAAGCTGGCAGTGGTTTTAGTTCTATTTGGTGTAGTTCTGCAAAGGTTCTTTAATCAAATTCACAGCTGAGTTAGTTAACACAGAGAATATTCCATCCACCCAAGACTAGCAGTTTCATGGAGGAATACTAGTTTGCTGCACTGATTTCAGAGATGTAACGAGGGGATGAGACTTTCCTATCCACAGAAGCTACAACATTTACAGTGCCTCAAATAACCACCCATTTATGAACTATCTGTGGATCTTCCAGTATCATGAACCATAACTCTCTGTGCGCAACACTGCAGGGACAGACAACACAAGGAAATGTATACTGAGTTTGAAGGTAATCAGACAGGGAGAGGCGGGAGAAAAACCCACCAAACCCCATGTTCGGCATAAGCAAGTCCAGATTAGCCACAAAGTTTGCTCGTTTTTAAGACGTTAACTGAGAAGTGTCAGAAATGCTGACAAGATACAGGCTCTCTGATTGAAAACACAATATCATGCGTTTTTGTCTCTTTGCTCAAAAGTCCTTTTCTCCCAAAAGCAGCACATACACAGTGCACTGAAGATGTTATGCGCTTATTGTAACGTTTAAGCTCTCTACATATTCAGAAACACTAGAAGTGGTGTCACAAGATGAAATATTTTATATTTAAAAGCATAAGTATGAGGGAGTTCCCAGGCAAAGAAAATTAGTATTACTTCCACAAGCTGTACATTGCATGGAAGCAATAGTCGGTAAAGTAAACATGGGTGGATTGTTGCAACTTTGCCTACTTGGCCACCACCCCTCAAGAGGTCAGTAGACAGTCTTTTCTCCTAGAAGTAATATAACCATATGCTAAATTATTTACATGCGAGAATTCACAATTTCCTTGCCTAAAACCTGATCTTCTTGTGACAGGATAATGTCATTAAGCTAAAAAGGACCTCAACAGGCCATTTACTTCAACCCTTTGTTACATACAGCATCATTCACTGCTGCTTCTCCTCAGTACAGATAATTCAGCCAAGCTCCTCTTCAGGAATACTTACAAAGGAAACGTCACAAACACACAGCCATGCTTTGCTGTGGTTAGGAACTCTCAGTACCTAATGATCTTCATCTAGAACTTCTCTTTGACTACCAAACACCATTATGTTTGTCCACTCTGGACTTGGAAAGATACCAATCTCTTTATCTTTGTACTGCACCTTAACATTATTCACATTGCTGTGCAAGTTAGGTGCTTGGCACTTCCTGCTGCGCCACCTGGGTTCTTTCCCAATAGCCCACTTTTTAATTTTTCTTATGAAAAGCAACTCCCAAAGCTGCACACAGAATCATAGAATAGTTAGGGTTGGAAAGGACCTTAAGATCATCAAGTTCCAACCACCCTGCCATGGGCAGGGACACCTCCCACTAAACCATGCCACCCAAGGCCCTGACCAACCCAGTCTTGAATGCCGCCAGCGATGGAGCATTCACAACTTCCATATTTTAGCTGAGCTGTTACTTCTCCAATACTGTGGAAGACTATACTACTTCTCATACAACTTTAAAACGGGTGGTTTTCTTATCCCTTCCTGAGCAGTCATCTATTGTCGACTCTCCTTCAACTTCTCTATTAGTATAAGCTCTAAATTCTTGTTTATAAAACTACTGTTCTCTAAACTGCACATGGATAGAAAACTATTCCTGCCTGGACATAACAGCTTTCATTTCCTCCTCTAAAAAGCATCGTTTTTTGTCAGAAATGTTTCCTGAAAATATTCACCTGAGTTTACAACACTGCCGACCCTTCTCTGCTCCATGCCATTAATTGTTTCTTTGTCTTTTCAGCCAGATCATTAATATTAAACAGCATAAGATTCCAACATGACTCACATGGAAGGACTTTTCAACAAAGGTCTGTTTTGACAAAACATTAGTAATAGTTACTACAGGTACAGCCCAGTTAAACATCTTTTGTACTGTTCTGTGGTATTTTAATTCCAATTCTGTTTATTTACAAGACTCCATGAAAAGTTTTATGTTTCTATCATTGAAATAAAGCACCTATTTAATGTCCTCCTAGCTGTTCACAGAAGAAAAAGGGGCTGAGCCACCAAGTTGCTTTTAACAAATATACACTGACTGCTGTATGTCACATGAACTATTACATGCTCCCTTCTTCCTTTCCACAGGCATAAACCCAGAGGAAACAGGAACACTACAACAAAAAACCAAAGGTTCAGTGATGAGCTTTTCAAGGGCTCATTATATGTACCAACTTTGTTCCAAAATCCAGAGGCATTTGCTTCTTAAATATTTCAAAGTTAGGTTCCTAAAATATAAGTTAAAAAATAACATTAATTGGCATTTTAAAAATTCAGCTTAAAAAAACCCACCTTATTTCCATCATTTCAACTTAATTTCATTTTCATGCACGACACACAAGACTGTACATTGTCTCATATACACTTAAAAAAAAGGACAGAATTTTACTTGAAAACAAAGTAGTGTGATTCTAAATTTAACCCTTCTTAGGTATGTCTCACCTGAAGCATTACAGTTATTGCATCCCTTTGCTTTTGCCGTCACTAATCAAAGAAACTAACTTGCCGTCTAAGCTACTCTTCAGAAGGCACACGCTAAAATTGAACTGAAATATACCACCCGAGCCCTTTCAGTTTCATCCTGTATCTTAAGTTCTAAGTAAGTCATTTTTATTACAAGAATTAATATAAAGGTTTAATTATTTGCTTTGGTATGGTGAGTTTTCAGAGGATGTTTATACACAGAACTCTGGGTTGGTGGGCAGTATGAGTACAAACATATTCTCATTAAGATTACTGAAATCCTCAAAATATACCTAACTCATTAATCCAAGTCTTCCTCTATTATATTCTGTCCACTCCTGAATACACCTTTTAAACACACGTATAGAGAGAACGTTGAAAGGGCAGATATAACACAGCATTAAGATAAATGAGCTGATGGTTCAAAACATAGTCACGTGCCTCTTTAAAAGGCCAAGAAACACACATACAGTACCCAAAGATTCTGTATACATTATTTAGGAAAGAATGCCTCCAATTGCACTGTAAAACTGCTCCAATACAGATACAGTTTTCCAGCTTTGTCAAAGTTAAATGAGTGTGCAAGCCTATAATTATTTACATATTACATACGCAGGATAAAAAAATACTTTCTTTGTAAAGATGTTATATATATATGTGCATATGTAAAATACAACGTTAGAGATACTAGGACAAGTACTCAGAAAGCAAAACAGTTAACAGCAGTTAGGTTACCCATTCAAAAAGTTTTAGTTGAACTGTGGGGAAAGATCCTTTATACTGGATTTCTATCAACAAAGCAAAAGCAACTAACGTTCCATTTCCAGAAACTGGGAGAAAACAAGAAAAACATCACACCAAAAATGTTCATACATCTTATTCTCTGTATTTGCTATCTGTAGGTATTCTCTTCTATAAAAAGAATGACCTTCAATCAAAGCATTTTCACATAAAGCTAAAAACTACCTTTACTAAACCAGACTGTCATTCATTAACTGAACGCTTGCTACAGATGGTGCTTTGTAGATGATACTGTATTGATTGTATTTCCTAGAAGTCTGCCAAAAGATGATGATAGCACTTGCTTCAACTTTGTTGTACCTACTACACAGGTTCCACTCTCAGTAGGATGAGTCATGAGCACAGGTTCACTGTTCTACCTCCTGTACTTAAGAGGGGCAGTTCTGAATTCAGGACATTACTCACTGTTACTCCTCTGATATGACTGATCATGTTACAACCTCCTCTCTGTTTGCTGGGATTTTATCCTGAGAATTAATAACTTAAACAAAAGCAGAACTGGTGTGAAACTGAATTCTAAAAAGCTTACGCAATAATTTTCTACCAACGCTCTTTGTTACCTTTCAGGGGGAAAAAACCCTAACTGTATACAATAAGGTACATCAAAAGCAATCATAAAGAGCCATGATGACTTATGTTTATTAAGTTTTAATTAAAAATCATGTTAATTAAAGATGCTGCTGGAAAATGGAGAAAGCTGACTGGTTGAAAAAGATCAGAGGAAAAGATTATCACAGACTAAAGAGTCAGACCCAGCCTGTATCTTCACAGAGTACGAATGAACACAAATCATCGCTCTGAACTACAATGCAAAGCTAAAATTACTTTTTTTTCCCACCTCAGACTAAAGCACTGCCAGGGCTCTTCTGTTGTAGTCGATCTGGAACCAAGCTGCACAGCCCTCAAACTCAGCTAAACTCAATCCTGAACCCAACCGAAGACAAACGGGTTTAGCCCCCTGACAAGCAATGCTTGTCACTCATTAAGTACCACAGCTCTGGCAGGACTGGCATACTATAACTTGCAGACTCTGTCCAGCAAGAGGACCTAACATCCACATTTGGGGGTTTCAATCATGGCCTTCTGAGCCCAAACCACAGCCAAGTTCCCACTACGAAGAAACCAGCCCGGCGAAGGTCTCCCTGTGCTCAGCGCCGTGACAGCCACACAGCCACCGCCACCCGCACGGCGGCGGCACGGCTGGCCCCTGCCGGCTCGCTCCTCACCCAAAGCGCCCAACACTCGGGACCTCTGGCGGCTCGGGGGCGTGCGAGCCGGGCACTCGGGTACCGGCGCTCCCGAGGAGGCATCAACAAGGCAGGCAGCTGCCGGAACAGCCAGGGCGCTGAGCGGCAAGGCTGAGCAGGGGCCCCGGGCAACGCTCTTCCCGAGACAGGCCCTCACACGGGCCGGGCGAGCATCAGGCACCGCCCGCCCCAGACGCCCCGAGCGCTCCCCGCCCTCCGAGGGGCCGGCCTTGACCGCCATCAACCCTCACCCGAGCCGCGAGCAGTCGGGCCCGTTCCGCGCAGGGGGTCCGCCCGCCTGTTCCCGGTTACCTGCGGTCACCATCCCTCACATCCCCGCCGGGAGGGACCCCGCGGAAGCCGCCGCGCACGAACGAAGAGGAGGAGATGGGGCAGGGGGAGGCCGGAGCGGGCGATGGGAGGGGCCGGTGCCCGCGCGCTCCACCGCCATGAGGGGAGGGGAGGGGAGGGAGGGGGACCGGCGGCGGGGCGGGGCGGGGCGGGCAGGGGCGGCGGGAGGCGAGGGCAGGCGGTGTCCCGGGCACGGCCTCCCCTGACACCGGCAGCGCCCGCCGGAAGGGCCGCGGCGGGGACGGACGCGCCGCCCCGCTCGGATCACGCGTTTCTTCCCGTGGCTCCTCCCTCTCCCTTCCCTGGGGCGCCCCCCAGCGGCCCGCCGGGGCCGCGCCGGTTCTCCGGTGGGTGGCGGCGGGCCGGGGCGGTGAGGGCCGGAGGGGAGAGGCCCGTCCTGGGAAGGGCTCTGCCGTGCCCAGGCTCGGCTGCTGAACTGCGCCGTAACGGGCGGCGGGCAGACCCTGGCAGCGACGCCGCTCGCCTGCAGCCGTGCCCAGTGCGTTCCCGCGTCTTGCCACAGGCAAAGCCCACGTTAGCCAGCTTTTACGCTCTGGCAGGAAAGGAATACTTACAAACCATACACAGTAAAAGGCATTTTACAGGGCTGGGTAAACAGCATGGACTTAATTATTATTAATAATAATGCTCTCGCTGCATGCTTTACAACCAAACCCGTTTCAATCTCACATTGACAGAATCGGTACATAATGGTCAGACAAATATTTCTCCTCAGTTTGTAGAAAAGAGCCCTTGAACGATCATCACAAGTTTCAGACTCTGAGGGCTCTTGAGTTTCTTCAAAACTATTTAAAGGGGCTTTATACAGCTGCCTTGTAACGTGAGGTCTGGGTAACCAGCACTGCCAGAATACATGTGGTAGCTCCGCACAGAAGATGCAACTCCACCTTCTCCAGGAGGCTGAGACCGTTCTGTCACATCCCTTAGTGACAACAGTTCCTACTCCTTCATCCTTCTTGCCTCTGGATATGCATGGACATTACAGTCTGCACAAGCAGCTGCTACAGCTTTGCCGAACTTGGAAATAAAACGGGAGAAGCAATCTTGGCTTCTCCAAAATCTCCAATTAAATCACAGGATATCCATACCAAAGCTGTTCCTCATCACATTACCTGCTGCATTTCTTCTCATTAAAAACAGTGCCTCACACCGTCACAAAAATAAAATTTCTAGACCGCTCAAAAAGCAATTGTGTTCAGCTCTGAGGGCCACGACATAAGAAGGACATGGATGACCCTGTTGGAGGTCATCCTAGAGGAGGGCCGTGACAATGCTCTGAGAGCTGAAGAGTCAAGAAGACAGGAGAGGCTTGTTGACAAGCCAACTTGAAGACAAGTTGGGCTTGTTGAGCCTGGAGAAGAGAGGCTCCAGGGAGACCTAGCATGCTGCCTTCTAGTAGGGACAGGACAAGGGGGAAATGGCTTTAAGCTGACAGAAGGGAGATTTAGATCAGGTATTAGGAAGAAGTTCTTCCCTGTGAGGGTGGTGAGGCACTGGCACAGGTTGCCCAGAGAAGCTGTGGCTGCCTCATCCCTGGCAGTGTTCAAGGCCGGGTTGGATGGGGCTTGGAGCAACCTGGTCTAGTGGAAGGTGTCCCCGCCCATGGCAGGGGGGTTGGAACTGGATGAGCTTTAAGGCCTCTTCCAACCCAAACCATTCTGTGACTCTATGATTTTAGGCCCATATTATTCTCTAAGGCAACATTCCATTCCCCAGTTTAAAACTAGTCTCACGTTCATGATGTGAACTTTGCACTTGTGAAGTTTGGGGGGTTTATATGTATATATATGTGTGTGTATAAAAATATTTTTTTAATATATAAAAACCATTAAGTACCACTATTACCTACATGTGCAGTTATTACCTACATAATTACATTAGAAGGCTGGCTCTTCTGTGTTTTAGAAGACACCAAAGCTGTGACAAAGTTGAACAGCTGGTGAAAAGGGTTCCTCAAATGGATTAAAAAATAATGAACAACTGTACCACCCTGAACAGTATAAACAGGAGCATCTAAGTACCGATATCTAGGACAGTTCAAAGTTTAAAGGAGCTAAAGAAATTAATGTGCCTGTGATCATGCCGAATGTTGGAAACATATACACGTACATATTCCCGAGTTAAACTGTAACAATATCTGAGGCAAGTGAATCCAGTCTTCTCCTTCCACAAAAGCCACCTCTCAAACAAACTAAAACAATAATAAAGGAAATAAATTCATGAGCATATTGGCTGGACTCCTTTAAGTATTACAGACTCACTGTGGGACTTAAGTCATTCTCTCTATTAATCCTCTTCATGTTTCTTCAACTGCTAGTTCCACTTAACACACTGTCATTTGTTCACATAAAATAGGAATTTTTTTAAGCATTCTCAATTCAGCACAAATGATTAAATCTTTACTTCAAAGCCAGGGGTTGTGCTCAGTAACAGAAAATAATATCTCTCAGTAATTTACAACAGCATGGTATTTCAAGCATGTTTGCTGAGTATCTGGAAAGAATTCCAAATATCAGAACAGTGGTAACCTCCCTTACCTAACCCAATCCATTCTTGTAGGGTAACTCAGCAGCACAAGCCATCTTTGTGCTCAATGATTTTCACAAGAGAGATCAGCTACTCTAGGGACTTCTGCTAGGCTGTGGACAGGGTTTTTCAGGACTTAATATCCACTACATGTATAAATATCTCATACGGTTTAAAAGGACAAAAAGCAAAAATAGCACTCGTACAACCTCGGGAAACATTACCAGGTTAGCAGGTAGCCTAGCTTGTGCTGCACAGTGACTGACTCTTGTACAGTAATTTCCAACTGTGTACACAGTGAAAGGGTTGTGATGAAAGCTACCGTGCCAGCTGTCCAGAGCTGCTCCCTGGTACATGGTCCCTGAGCAGAACGGTGCCAGTTGGCAGAGTTTTGAAGCATCACACCAGGGTGGTGAATCCAGTGAGGTCTGTACCTGGCAGAAAACTGATAAGGGAATGGGGTAGCCAGAACAGGGTTTCTGGTGGCCTTGTCCCTGCTGCATTTCACAAAGACAGTTGAGCAGAACAAAGAAACCATGTCTGAGAGTCTACTCGTACAATGGTTGCACTGCCACGTACAAGGAACTTCAAGGACTCTGCATAAGACTTAAGCTTTTAGCACAAGCCTCGGAAAAATCAATAGGATGCCTTTTCTTTTTTTTTTTTTTTTTCCTTCTTCGTTTCTTTTGGCACTATCTGATTTTGTTTTTTAACACTCTTCCATATGAACTGTATTGGCAAGATACACATGGTCAGGATTGGTTACATCCCAGACTTTCAATAAAAACAGTGGTGTAAATTACATACTTGCCTTTACCATGATGTTGCCTTAGAGGCCTAATTCCAGAGATGCACAAGAAGAGAAAAGTTTAATTTTCCTGCTAAAAACATGTTCTCAAAGTACACATTCCTTATCCTGTTTACTTAAAAATCAGAGAGGCTGCATGTAAAAGGAAACGCCTCTCTAGTTTTCTGGTCTACCTTTGTATGTTGCATTAGTATCAACACCTTTAAAAATGAAATTGCAATGCCATACTCAATAAGGAATCCATACCAATCTTGTCCACTGCATACAACATTTTATACTGGAGAAGAGTTAATTTCCTTCTTTAAAAATAACTTTCAATTTTGACCGTACTGATGCATCCCCTAAAACTCAAGCACAAAGACTGAAACAGTTCCTAATCATAAATCCCACCATTAAAGAAAACCAAACAAAAACCTCCAGTGCCTGAAAGTCATGCATTTGCCAGTACCTGATATGAGGAGCTAGGAATTTCAGATGAAGGATTAGATGGGCAGCCACTGTAATTTTCCAAGTGATTCTTTCTGCAGGAAACTCTTGTGACAGTAAATTAGATTGGTGACACAGACTTCCTTACAGCTGTTGCCACTCAATGCACACTCAACTGTAGAGTAGTAGATCTTCAAATAAAAACTCTAGTAAGAAGCCAATGTACATCAGTGCAGGAACAGAGCATGTGACAACCCTTAGGACACAGTCTGAAGTGACGGGCCCCAAAAAATGCTACTTCCGAGAATCATTCATCTGACCTGTGAGTAAATGTCTTTACATTGAAGACATTAAGACTACAGCTTGCTGGCAGACGTCACCATACAACAGTTGAGCCCTGAAGTGGTAACTTATCTGCACCCATGAAAGAATCCACTATCACATAAAAAAAAGGCTGCAATTTTATGAAAGGGCAATAGCAATATTTCAGGCTGATGATCTGGGGTTGGTTAGGCTGTACAGCAGCTAGATGCGTGGGAAACTGATTTTCCCCCTCCCCCCCCGGTGATAAAGAGGAGACACAAACCAAGCATTGAGCTAGAAATAAATTGTTTATTTGAAAACAATACAGGTTAATAAATAGATTAGTTATCAGAAAACTTAATAAATAGCCTTCTATAATTTACACAAGGCAAATACAACATGCCTATAACTATTTTTTAAAAAGCAAAGAGAGTGAGCTTGACTTGTAAGCCATTAACAAATCTATATATACATTATTTGGAAGCTAATAAAATAAACCATTTTTATGTAATCTGTAGTAACTATATTGCAATAGCATTGAAGCAACCAAACCTGACACTGTGTATTTGTTGCCAATCACCTTTTCCCCGTATCCCATTAGAACTATTTTTACATTCCAGGGGGAAAAAAAGAAAAGGGGGGGGGGAGGCAGGAGGGAGAGAAAATTCCACATTTTAAAAAGGAAAATACCCCTTTTGTGTAATATTTTCCACTCTGTAGAGCAACTGTCAGGGGGAAGGAGGGGGGGGGGAAAATGACACCCAACACAACAAAACCTCCAAACTTATCTGCAGGTTTCAAAAAGGATTTCTTAATCTGTAACATTTCAACACTGTTGTGTGAAATACTTGGGCACTCGTAGTAATAACTGTTGACATAATTGGTGCCTAACATGGTACATACTAAAATTCTGCATCACTTAAGTGCATATTTAGTAGCACCAAGGAGTTATTACGAAGACTAATCTCTGTAAAGAAAAGAAAACAGGCAATAGATAAACATTTCACAGTAAAAGTTCAGCAGTTACACCATCTCAAGACAACTGAGGAAGATCTGCAGAATTTTTGATGGTTTATATTTATGAAACAAGAAGGTTAGAGGGGTACAACATGCAAACAACTGCCCATTTGAGCACCCCTTATTTATTAACTGCAAATCTTTCTTAAACACAAGCCCTCTATTTTTTTTTTAATGAAAAGGAAACCTAAACCTCAGTTTCTATTGTTTTAACAAATTAATCCAGTGTTTTCAATTTTCAGTGCTAGTTACTTCAGAAAAAATACGTGTGTTCAATATAAACCAAGATCATTAACAGGAAGCCTCACTTGTCAAGCTGTTATATGACAGGTTTTTATTAATGTTAGTTGCAGCTCACTAATAAATAGGCTCTATTTACACACACAGAGTCCTGGAAAGTCAGTACAGCAGATAACTTGTTTCAAGATTTTTCTTCTTTACATAAGTGTTTAAGGTGTAACAAATCTTTTTTTCTTTTTTCTTTTTTTTTTCTTGGTTGTATCAAAAAGGTTTCCATTCTCCTACTGAATATTTGAGGGATTTTTGTATTTCACACCTAATAAAGACTGTGACTGACACATGTAAATCCTCCATACACTGAAGGGATAACGATCAAAGAGCTATCTTCAAGTGAGTACCAAGTAAATATGTTCGACAGGTATAACAGAAGCCAGACATACAGAGTGGAATGCCTTTCATACAGATTTGACCTTAATTCAGATGCATCCCACCACTGTGATGAGTCCACTTTTTTGTATAAATAGCCTCTCCCACTTCTACTCTGGAATCAAAACTGAAGCATCTGGCTCATAGCTATCGACAGATGCAATGCAAAGAGAACGTGAAAGGGGCAGATCCATGAGGGGCACCAAAGCTCAGGAGACAACTATGGACATTTGCTCCCTGAGATGATGAACTCGTATCTGTCAAAGGATAGGAAAAAAAAAAAAAAGGAGGAAACGGATAAAAATTAAACTTCAACAGTGCCTCTTTTTAAATCAGAAAATCAACAGGACTAAAAAAGGAAGGACACCTAGAATGAGGAGGGCATGAATGGAGGAGGAACAAATCATGCCGACAGTGACAATGGAAAGTGGTAATACATTCCTAAGTTAAAACTTAACCAGATGCAGTAAAGCAGGACTCAAAAGAACACTGCTACAAACTGAACAAAGTAGCAAAAATAAAGGTTTCAATTATTTAGCATTCATGAGTAAAAAGCTACAGATATGAATGATGTGCAAGGCCACAAGAATTTCTTTCACCTTATGTGCTGGCTTTTGACATCTCTGTTTTAAACAAAGTTAGCTAGACATTTCTAGAAAGCTCATTACGGATGAGGAGTAGCTGGGGAGAAGAAACTTTTGCAGACATTTACCAGCTGTAAGGATGGTCAGAGGACCGCAGAACATGGCTAACGACTTGATTCTTAGTCTGCATAGTGAGTGTTTATCAAGTAAACTCGTGTGTGGTGCAGAAAATGGTGAGGTTTAAACAGGGCAGTCAAGTTATTTTGGATCCAATATTACTAATAATTTGCATATGAACCTAACATACTAGGACAGGCACTTTCTAAATAAATAAGAAGGAATTTTAAAACAAAAAAAAAACAAATAAGTATGGCCAAAGGAGGATTAAGGTGCAACCACAATCATTTCCATTCTGACCTAAAGATTTTCACGGAAGTCTTCCGAGATTAAAGGCTAGTACAAAACCAACACGCGACTCATGAACTCTGCATCTGAATTTTGAAAAGACAACTTGATTGCTTCAGAAAATGGCTAATATTGTTTTAAAAAGTAGGTCACTACAGGTCCCACAACCTATATACAATTCCAGTGTCAATCAGGAAAAAAAAAAGGGAATCAATATGACAAAACCTAACTGCCTGCTGAGAACCAAGATACCATCCTCCAACCAATAACTTGACAGAGGTTAGTTTTAACTAGCTTTCATAGTCCCAATTCCCCTCATATACAATTCTCAAACTTTCTAGAAACCACATACAAAGTTTGAAAAACCCATGAAGTTGGCCCTTTCTCTACTAGCGCTACTTTATTTCACCAAGATACCTAGTTTCAGTACTGACCTATAACAACATACATTTCTGCTAACTCAGAGTCATTCCCCTGCAATTTGGAGTTATAAAACAAGCTTCCAAGTAACAGTGGGCTTCCTACTCCCTCAGAGGAGTCCCTTTGGAATACCAAATGTTTAGGAGTCACTGTTCATGATTATTGCTGCCACTAGAAGAGCTTATACCATTCCTTTTAAGGTAAAATGGAGGCTGAGTTTTTTGACATTAATTCAGATCAAAACAACATCCTGAGAGCGAGCAGTGTAACTCCCCATCAATCAACATTCACATTCTGTCAGCCATCTGCAAAGCTACATTCATCACTCCTTGATAAAGTGTCATGGACTTTTTCAAATACTATCTTGTAAACACGTTGGGTTTTTTTGTTTGTTTCAAGAATGTTCTGAATCACAGATGTTGAGTTCCATTGTACCCTTCCATTGTTGTAATTAAGTGGAAAACAACATTCATTACTTTTCAAGCTTTCCTCACAACTTTTTGACTCGTGATGTTTTAACTATCAAATATAAGTAGAACATGAAAATTAACTACGTTTTTTTCTTTGGCATGTCAATATTCTCTAAATGGTTTAATCTGAACAGTTCAGAGCTTAAGGTCTCTGTGCTACTTGTCAAAATATTACGGCTGAACAGTTCGCACAGGTCTCAATTACTGGATCTGATTACTGGATTTCCCTGTTGGTTATCTGAAACTCAGCTCTCAGAATGCCTATGCCTTTTCAGACTTTAATGCCCTTTTCCCACATTAAAGAAAGGTTCAGATCATCTTTTTTGAGCTATGAGAAATCTCATGCTCTTGTCTCAAATTTCTTTTTTGTGGTCCCTGCTTATTGCTTCACAAAACCTTCTCCTGTATTTAGTCACTTAACTAAAATAAAGGTATGCTAGATTGCTTTAAGCAGTCTGCCTGTAAATTACCTCTTCCCATTAGGACTATGGGTTTTTCAGAAGCTCTCAAGGCATCTGAGGGTTTTAGTTCAGGTTGGTAAATTCTTCCGAAAATATGTGGCTTCTTCTGGGTGCTTTATGTGTTCAGAATTTAAATACAGTCCAATATTACAGACAGTAAAATTGAATTATTAAACTAGCATAGGCCATCTGAAACAAATACATTCACATTTATGCAGTATTTTTGGATCACAAAGGCACTGAAATAGTTCTGAGCTGTTTACGAATAAGCCACCATGTAGGCAATGAATCTGTGCATCACTTCGACATCCTTCACGGTCTTTCTGTTGGCTCCCAATAAAAAACTCTCAGATGAATGTGGTATGTCTTAATGCACATAAGTTACAAAGAAAAATGCATACCTGGACACTACCATCAGCTGATAAGTAATTAGTGAAAGATTTTTAAGGGTCCACTGCTTTGTATAAGAATTCAATTTAAAACTCCCGAGTGTTTTCACTGCCTGGCAGACAAAGTTGTCAAGACAGTCACTAAAAAGGACACATCTGCAGTCCCTGGTTCAACCAACATTTGTCTCAGAATTCACAGCCTTGGCAGTGAACACATTGCTATATTGAGGCTAACAAGTTTTTGTACTCCCTTCTTCCCTTTCCCCCATATTTAAGGTATACATCACTCATGAAAGGTGTCAGATTGAGTCCATTAGAAACTGATGTTCTCTGCCCACAGAAACAGTACCTCAGTAGCCACAACACAAGCTTTCACACACAGGTCTGTCAGAATATCCCCAGATCTTCTCTGATGGATTACCTTCTACAGTAAGGAAATACATCAGTCTCTATGCTGACTCAATCAGTGGTTCCAATTAAGGTCATTTATTGTGTTGACTAGGGTACGTGGACAACTGTTCCTTTGAAACTGGATGGAAGCCTCCAATTCATTTCACATAGGCCACCAAATTTGTCAGAGGATAGCTACCAACCTGAATCACGTTTGAATCAGTGACCTAGAAATGAAAGGCTCTGCGTCTTTCCCTGAGCCATCCAGTTTCCCCTCAAAAAATGTTTTAATCTGTCTTCATGTTAGGTTTATTTAAATCCCCGATATTGAAGTTGAATTCCTTGAAGACTTGTATAAGAACAATTCCAATAGATACTGTGGTGAATCCACAAGCCATTCCCAAGAAATCTACCACTCCTACATTACTCCATTCCCTGAAAAGGATGGCTGAAGCCAGCAGGACTAGGCTGGTAAACACAACATAGTAGATGGCACCAAACACAGAGGAGTCAAAACATTCCAGTGCCTTATTGATGTATCTGAACTGAATGATAATGCTACATCCTAATACTGCCAGAAGTACCAGACAGAGGTACAGAGCCCTTTGACTTGAGGGGTTATTGTGAAAGATATCTTGAGCAGCCAGCCCAATGCCTTTTGTGCTGGGAACAGTAAAACTGCCCAACAGGGAGCAAATACTGATGTAAACCATAATATTAGTAGGTCCATGAGCTGGAGCTATCCAGAAGATAAGCAGGAGAAGCATTAGCAGCACTACGCAGAGATAACCCACGAAAACTGGAAAACAGAAAGAAAATAAGATAATAGTAAGGTGCAAACTCTTGATGTTCTAAAGATTTTAGCAGGCAAATCAGATATACGCCATTGAATATAGAGCCAAATAAATCACTGAGCTTTTTGAGATGTTGTGGGTGTCTGCAACTGATGATGTTGTCATGTTCTTCAGGTAAAACAAATAAATATGTAGTAAAATACACAGTGTTGCACATCTCAGCTAGATTTAAGATGGTTTTTTTATTTTATTCTTTATTACCACCCAGACTATTTTCCTTAAAGCCTTCTACGACAGACAGCAGTGATAACACCTCATTCATAGTCAGTTCAGTAAAGCATGGTGTGTGGATGCAGCAAAGAGCTTAAACACAGAGTTAGATCCCGTTAAGGTGAACGAGTTGCGTAGGTACACTTGGAAGAACCAGGATGCCGTATCATCTACATTATAGCACCAGTTCACAGATTAGAGTGATGAGAAATATATAATGCTTTACAGTTTTAAAGAAATGTATTTCCAATTCATTTTGGTCAGACTGAAACGGGAAATTTAGACCAGGGTATTTGTTTTCTTTTCTTTCCTTGCAAATTTTTTGGATACCTGATGTTATTAGGCTTGAGTTTCTCTCACCTAAAGCAATTAAAGGAAATAACAATAGCTGGCAGTTTAGCTCTTACGCAAGAAAAATAAAAGTGGGTCTCACACTAGTATGTGTGCTCCAGCAGCTACTGGGGCTTCACATTCTCTGTGAGAAAAAAACAGGCATTTCAGCATATTTCTCAACAGCCTATTTCTACACACCTTCATTGTGCAAAGAAATCTGCTTGGAACATAACTGGCATCCAATATAAACTTTTAATAAGAAAAAAAAAAAGCAAACCCGCAAACCCAGGCAGAATTAAAGAACAAAAGACTATCAGTATTTTTTATTTTCTAGAAAGCAACTTGAGATCCTAGAATTATACCTTTCATCTCTAAATAGCAAGACACACTTCTTCATCATTTTAGAAAATTACCAGTTGAAATGCCTGTTTTTCTGAGTTTGCTGTGTGGGATGATGTTTTCAAAAGTACCCACATTTTCCTTTCTGCACACACGTATCAATAAATCTGAAGAGTTTCAAGTACAGCAAGGCATAGTTTTCCTATACAAAAGCTGTACTGGGTTGCCTCTGTCATGTCATGGTTTCTTCAAAAGTCAGTTTTCCTACCTGGAAGAAGTGGTAAATCTCTTCCTCCTGTGTGCTCCTGACCAGTCTTACAAAACCATTATGAGTTAATAAAAGAATAAAGTACCTGGATTTGTAAGCTTCTCTTCAAGCTCAGCCTGAGTTGTTACGCTCTCAGACTTTGGGGAATGGATGATGAGAACAACAGACCCAGCGCAGCTCAGCAAACATCCCAGCTTGCCAAGAATGTTCAGTTTTTCTTTCAGCAAGTAAGAAGCTAAAATAGACCTTTCACAAAGAGGAAGAAAATTAAAAGTTTGACTACATCCTGTTAATAATGCTGTAACAGTATGTGCCACATGAATTTCCCTCTTAAAGGAATAGTATCAAATGTTGGTGGACCTTTGACCAAATATTGGCACATCCTCAAAATTAATTTGACTTATCTTAAGAAAGATTCATCCAGTTACAGTCATACTTATCCTTGATGTCTCACCTCAGGGAAAAAAAAAAACCAAACCAACACTCCCTCCTCTCTTCCCCCAAATCCCAACATACCCAAAACAAAAGACAACCGAAACAAAACCACAAAAACCCCAACACCTCAAAAACCACCACCACATGACCCCCTTCAAAAAGCCTGCAAACCCCCAAACCATAGATCTGTCACCCAAGGCAGGTATCTAGCCATTAACAATTTGGTGATCTGTCAAGAAGCCCGATTTCATAGGTGCTACATAGTCAGGAGACAAAAGTGACTTGGTTACAAAGATCACAGGGCTCAGCTCAGACATGTGGCTGACCAAAATACACAAAATTATGTGACACAGGATAAAATGATAGTAAGTAAAGCACCATCAGCGTGCTTCATAGTGTATAAAACTAAAGACAATCATGAAGCCAACACAAAGCAATACACTCTACTACTACACTGGTCATCCACTTACACATTCTGAAGCAGATGACCAGTGCAGTCAGATATACAATTCAGAAGGCAAAAGAAAAATCTGGAGGCGATGCACAGCTTTGTTTTCAAAGAATTGTACTTTTTCACTGGAGCAGTTTCACAGCTGTAGTTTAGCTATTCACAAACCATTTAGTTGCATATTAAACTCCTTAAACTCGCTGCCTTTTTTGTTCCCCACACTCCCCCATGAACATAACGTTCAAGAAGCTGGGGGCATGCATATGCGAGGGACTCCCTTGCTTCAGGAAATAGGCCAAATCCAATTAAACAAAAATCAGCATCAATAAACACGTGTGGGCTGTGGATAGCAGGGGAGAGAAAGAATGTGGGACAAAAGGAAAGATCTACATAGTAAGGGAACTGTGAATAAGAGAATAGGCAGAAAAGTCCAGAATGGCATAGTGAAGGGAGGAGGGGGGAAAAAAACATATTTATCTGTTCCAGATCATAGTGATTGTTAAGCAGAAGATAATCAGGAACCCTTCTTCACCATTGCCTTCGCCCTACCCCTGACCTCCACCACTTTGCTTAGGAAAACTGGAATAGGTTACATTATAAAACATCACTAACAGTCATAAGCCTTACATGTCAGTGGACCTCCAGTGACCACTGAGTCTACCTGACATTTTACAAAGTAGTAACAGCATTCAGATTAAGAGCAAGAAAAGCAAACTCTTACCCAAATGGAACACCAAGAGCTCCCAAGGGCGTCACTAGCACAGTTGGGACTGCGGTGTACGCCAAGAAATTCCCTATTTGACCAAGAGCCACTGTGAAGAGAACCAGAAATAAGTTTTAAATCCCTTTCTAAAAAGGAGCAATGAAAACTTACCCAATGCTGTTTGGGAAAGATGACCTAACTGGAAACCAGATGTTACAGATTTGCTCAGCTCTGATACTGTTGAACTTGAACAAAATGGATGGAATTTTTCTGCATTTTTCAATTATTTTTTAATATAGGGTTTATATATGCACACAAGAAGATCCAAGAGGGCACAGTAAATAATCTCATTTGCAGCTTTTCTTGAGTATAAATAAGAAACAGCAATGGACTACAGTCAAATATCTCAATATTACACTCAAATACTTAAATAAGGAGGACTAAAAGTACATATAACCCATGACTTCATCTTTGGAACATGCACATACGTAACACAAATGCACTTGGTTATAGTCCCTAACGGCAGTGTTACCTTTTGGATGGGAAATAAGGAGAATACCAAGGAAAGGAATACACTAATGAAATACTAAGCACAGGCAAAAGGGCTCTTCAATACACAATAGACCATATTAAATTTTCACAATGCTATATAACATCAAAAGTAATTCCTGACCAATGTAAAAAGAACAGCTCCCTGACAAGTCACAGTAACAGCCTCACAATCTTATTATTTTCTTTCTCCCAATGAAAGCAAATTCCAAGATGTACCTCACTATTGCACATCACAGCTGCAACAAACAACTCATGCGTTCCAAGTTCTCGGCTAAAAAAGAAAAGCTGGATGGTTTTGCAAGTGCTGGCAAGTTTATAATAGATCAACATGATGCCCACATAGTTACAGGGTCTGTGGTAACTGGCAAGAACCTTGAGATTCAACACAAATTACATACAGCTCAAATCTCCAGGTGATATCAAGAGCCATTAACAGCATTTAAATATATTTGAAGAATCCAAGCTGTCTTTATGCTCAGGCTGGCATTGCTCTCAGCTATCAAAGGTTGTTACCATCATCCTGTTCTCTACACCTGCGAAGCACTGTGCAAACATTAATTTACCTAATTAGCTCACATTATCAGTATCTCCGAAGACCTGTGTAACCTACAGGAAACAAAGGAGACAAACTTACAAAACTGCAGAGTGTGGCAAAATTACTCTAATTCAATTCTCTGAGGCTGTCTCTTCATGCAGGAGTGAGCCAGAGAAGTTAATAAGCAGCATTTCTAGAGCAGAGAGTCAGGCATGGTCTTCCTGCCCTTGGGAACAGAGTAACTCAGCTGTCAGCCTCCGGCTTGGTTTTCAGCAGACATATGTGGCAACTCTGGCATTATCTTCAAGGCATCCAAAGGCACTGGGCCAGATCTTGCACAGAGGACAGGGCATAGCTGGCACACCATGTTTCTGCAGATTATATATACTTCCAAATGACTCTGAGAAAAAGTTGCCTTTTGGTTTTGGAGGTCCAGTGCCTCATCTTTCTGTTGGAAGAAGCCTAAGAGATAGCACCAACACTGAGGTCTCTAAAGCTTCAGACAAACTGCATGTATTGCAAGGCAACTGATCTTACCAGAGGTTTTCAGTATCACCATGGATGAATGCTAACAGTCTCTTACCACTACACGTGATAGACTAGGGCTAAATAAGACCAATTAAAAAAAAAAAGAAAGAAAAAGATTCTCAGTATCTGTTACCATCTACCTGATGTGGAGACCTTTGCTGACAACCTATACAGTCCCTCTCTGGATAGAAATTCCTCTCCAGATACATCAGTGCTGGAAGTCAAGACATGTCTTCAGTTCTTGAATACACACCAAGCTTTAAACTTGTTAAAGGAGTACCAATATTTCTGCAGCTATTGCAACACAAAACTTGATGCACACTGACATGCCTACATTAGCAAGAAGACCAGGAATAGATATGTACAGCAGATGTCTGCTCTACACATGTCAGGAGCTTTATTTCAGACTAACTTCTGCCTGCTCCCATAGGCTGAAAATCTATTTGCAGCTGGTGTGCATTAGGCATATTCAGCCCAGTTTCATCCTAAAGTCAAGTTCAGGAGCTCCAACACTGCTCTACAACGCGAAATAAAGCCCAGTCTGTGGAGATAAACAGGAGACTTGCTTTGCAAGTTTATTCCACATCTCCAATAAAACACTAGCATAGATGTGGCCACTATAAAAATCAGGCACATCTAAACTGCCATCAAAACCTGCACTGAAACTGATTAATTAGACAATTAATTAGTTTAGTGCTCACTGAAATACCTGTGCGCATGCTGCAATCACTCTTGACTATAGCATAAGAAAAAATCCCTAGCAGAATCTATAGCCTTTCCTTTGCAGTCTTCAGTAATCCAGTGGATCCCAAAGCCCCAAAATGGCTAGGCAGTGTTATGCTGAGTCAGCATGCCAACACAGAAATGCTTGTTCATCATCGGAACAAATATTGTGAAAACAAGTTAGTAGAGTTTATGTGGGTTTTGTTTGTCATCCAAACTTCAAATTCCCTGCCAGAGAAAACCATGTCAGCTGTTACAATTTTACCCAGATAACTGGGGATATTGCTAATTCCCTGGGCCCTGCCTTTCTCTGCATCCCAGAGATGTCTACATGGCCCTTGCTGTTGCTCTTCATGACTCTGTTGCAATTCTGAACCTATACTATCCTCAAGCAATTCTTGCCTTGCTTCCTTTGTTAACTGAGGCTTTGTTTTGAAATACCTGTACCTGGCTACCGGACAAAAGCCAATTGATACCATTCCCTTCAGTTGTTTGCCTTCATGCAATTCAGTCAACTCTTTTAAGCATGAAATTGTTTTCTCTGATTCACCAAGATAAACTCCTGTAATAAAACCTCTCTTATTTTAACTCCTTCTGCTTGGAGATTCAAGACGGGAGCCTCGCAAGATAAACAACAGTGATCAATGCACAGATTTATTGCTCCTATTTGCAGTAGTAGTAATCCTGGCAGAGGAGGAAGCTGAAAGAAGTACTTAAACTCAGGTTAAATTAGCTGAGGACTTTCCTCTGAATCTCTGTTGGTTTCTATGCTTGCTATGAACTTTGTCCTTCAACATACCAATCTGCTTCCTTTCCTTTTGCATTTCTTGAAGACAATAAAAACAGAGATTTCCCTTGTTGCCATAAAATAAG
The DNA here is from genome assembly GCA_030323915.1 of Brotogeris chrysoptera. NCBI lineage: Eukaryota > Metazoa > Chordata > Aves > Psittaciformes > Psittacidae > Brotogeris > Brotogeris chrysoptera. Next base: position 3,791 of record JARCZZ010020016.1, on the reverse strand, counting down.
GAGCACAACTGGACCCATGCACTTCTCAGAAACAGCATCAGAACATTTCCAAATAATTCACAAAAGGCTGGATTGGAGTCTAAAACTGGAGTATGATTTTAAGCTCATGGGTAGAAGTAGGGCTGAACTGCAAGATGACAAAGCTAGCTGCTCCCTATGCTCAGGATTCATATTAGAGCGTGAACTTAGTGTGAGCCAAGTTTCCAAAGATAAGAGTAAAATTACACTTATCTCATATCAGCACCACACAGGGCTTCACATTAATCTTGTAGATTAAAAGCAAAACTGAAACCGTATCTGTTCAACTAGAAATCAAAAAGGACCTTATTTTTTAATTAATCAAGGCTGGCAAAGTGCTTTCTGATATAAAAAATAACACATGTTCAACGAGCCCTTTTGTGCAGAGTGACATTCTCTTATTCAGCTTTGACTTTTATTAGAAACTCAGAAGACCAGCTCAATCCAGAGACACAAACCGTGCAGGAACCCAGAGTCAAAGCAGCGTGTGGCTGCCAAGGGCTGCAAGTACCAAGCAGTTCAGAAATGTGGAGAGATGTCTGACTCAGGTTTGTCCCAGCTCTTTGCTGTCTCAAACACTGTCAGCCATGGTAGCCGCAGTGAGTTTACTAAGGGTGGGGTATTTCTGACGGATAGGAATTTTGTGACAAATGAGCATGAGATTCAAGATGAGAACCCAGATTTCCTGATGTCTTGTTTCACCATCTAAATGTAACTTCCTTCAATTAAATTAAACCTTTAAAAATACTTACTTGCAATAGTGCCAGACCACCATACTATATCTGTTAAGTATGAAGTACCTGGAAGACGAAGTGTAGAAAGATATATTAGGAAAATATGAAATTGCAATACTGGAACTACAAAACGGAATAATTTCAACAGTCTCAACTATTAATGACCTTCATCTTAACCCCATTCTTCAGTGCAACTGAGTGTGAGTAAACAGAGTGTGCTCGGCTTTGGTCTAAGCATCAGAGTTAGACTTTCCTAAGGCAATATATCAGCCAGAAGTTCTAGAAGTACCTATGTGATGCTAACACGGTGTTACCTACAAGAGCAAAATGTCAACAAATACTTCTGAAGATGACATTTAAACGTACAGATTAGAACCAATACTAGGAGAACAGGAAACCTATGAAACAAAACATGATTTGGATCAATTAGTTCACTAATATAATCTCAATAAAATTATATGGAAGAAACTGTAGCAGACAAATTGCTTTGGTACACAGTTTTGGCAGTACTGATCCTCCTGCATTTGAGGACTACAAAGTGCTATGACTGAAGCCTCTGAATTCCTGACATACTACCCTGATTCAAAGAGAGGAGTAAAAACTCTATCATTCCTGAGTGCCTCCCAAGCTCAAGGATGATTATTTTCACTGTCAGATTACAGGCTTTTGCCTTGGGATGCGCCAGGGGAGCCGGTGCCCAGCATTTTGTTAAGTTCTGTTTCTGTAGAACATGAAGGCTAATGACCGCTTACTAAACTAAAGCCTGGCCTCTGCCGGGTGCCACCTTGGCATCATGCTATGCTCCTCTTTCTAGCAATTCAGCTCCGCATTTATTTGTGAAGATGTTCCCTCAACAGTTCTGGAGCAATACTCTGAAATCCCGAAAAACAAAAGAAAAACACAGTAATCCATAACTCTGGAGATGTATAAAATAATAAGCACTTGGAAATCACACTATATAATTGAAATGAGATGGGAAGTGACTAATGAAGATGGCCAGCTTTAGAGTGGGTGTAATAATTTTTTAGGCTTTTGTTACTGCATATAAAATAAAAACATTGTTGGGGGCACAAATTATAGAAAATATTGACTCAAGTAAGGTAACTTTGCAAAATATTTGTCACCCACTGTTGTTGCTAACTGAGCAAGGACTACTAATCACATTGATTGAATACAGAAGACAGAAAAGACTTGAAATGCCTCCTTGTTAATTATACAACACCTACTGAAGCCAATGGAAAAAAAAAAAAGACATCATCTGACACTACCTTGGGCTCACAACTTTGGCCACCACATTCGAGGCAGGACCTCACTACATCACAACATTAAAGAGAGAGAAACGCGGGGTATTGCCTGGATGTCTCCACACTGAGCACAGTCAGGAAATACTACAGATTGCTCAGCAAGATACACAAAAAAACATCAGTAATATCTTCAAAACAGGATGCTTTAGAGCTGCCAGCACTGAGAAGGCAGGCACATGCCCATCATTCACTTAACCCAGTGCTGTACTCTTCAGGAATGATTAGACCCAACTACACTGCAAAATGGAAACTTCCTCCAACTGCCCTGGGATGGAAAGCTGTTCCTTTCTCTCAAGGCTTCTCATTGCTTACCTTACAGAAAATATTTATACTTATGATGCAAATGTGATCTCTCTGTAGACAATAAAACTGGATTATGGCCACCTTGGAGGGAAAGACTGTGCTCGCACAACAGTACTTTGGCTGAGGCCCTTTACTGTAAGGTCATTGCAGGAAAGACAAACTTGTTAGCTCAGACTGTTGTCAGCTGGCAGTAACGGAGTTGCAAGCTTGCTCTACAAGCTGGATGCAGTGGGCGCTGGAAATGCACTGCTGCTCTAACGCTAACCACCTCAAAGACATGCACAGAATCATGCATCTGTGTGTACTTACATACAAACATATACAGAGAAAATACCTAGCATGTCCTGGCCACTAAGAGGGATTTCCCATAAGGAAGAGTTCCCAGAACCTATGGCACATGCTCACACGCACAGACACCGCCTACAAATCAAATGGTTATTAACCATATAAACACAATTAAAAGGCCTCATGCAACCTGTGTTTAAGTGTTCCCCTCACATAAAAGCATGACATTAATAACAAATTTAAGAACACTGCATTTTTCCCTGCTCAAAGCATCAAGATGCAACCAGCAAGGGCTATTCAGAAGTTACATGCTTTGGGGAAACTCAAATTTCAGAATAAAAACAAGATGATCTTTACAGTCAGTGAATTTACAGCTTTGTTTTGGCTATAACATCTAGACAGCTCAGTAAGTTCCTGAATATGTTCGTCTTGGGAAACCGTAATAAGTTATGGGATTTCAGTATGAAAAATAAAAGAACGAACTTATTTCATGTTATTGCTGTGCCTTTCTTCAGTACAAAAGGAAACCACCACGTGACTGATGTAACTTGCCATGTGTGTTTGGCCGTGTGGAAGAGCTGGAATAAACAACTGACAAGCCGTACTGGCGCTGCTCATGGAAAGAAACTAGCTCAGCCAGAGAAAAGGGTAGAAAAGTCCCACAAGTACCTGAAAATGCCGCAAGAGAAACCTGCGTACGGACACACACGCATACACACGAACCCCACTGTTGTGTTACAGCGTGACGACCAGTCAGCTGGCCATACATCCGTCGGGAAGCTGTTGCTGCTGACCACATTCATACACCCTCACCGCCCTCCACCTGCCGCCCCTCCGTAATTTATCATCACATCCCTCACACCGACCACGCTCCAGCCACCGACCTCTGATGCCAAACACGGTTAAGGTGACAAACTGAGGCCGGCTCCCCTGGTCCAACGCCCGGACGGTGCTCCCTGCTTGCAGGGGTCTGACAAGACCCGCGAGTGCCTCGCTCCGCATCGCCCGTCCCCCCCAACCCCTCTTCGTCCGGGTCGGCCGCGCCGCAGCCAGGGGCAGCAGCGGCCCTCCCGCGGGGGCTGCGCAGGTGCCAGGGGAGGGAGCGGCCCTGGGGGAGGTGTCGGGGAGAATGCTCCGGGACAGAGGG
>JARCZZ010020015.1:2917-19844 GCA_030323915.1 Brotogeris chrysoptera | reverse complement strand
TCTGTTACTTACCGAAACTGAGCTACATGGTGTCTGTCACGTTTTTGCTTTGAAGAGCAAAGGTTCATCTATTACAGCTCTATTACAGCACGGTTTGGGTTGGAAGGGACCTTAAAGCTCACGCAGGTCCAACCACCCTTCCACACACCTTCCACTAGACCAGGTTGCTCAAACCCATGGGTTTTTTTCCTTCCTCAGTTTTCTTCTTTTGGGGTTTTATTCCATTTTTCCTGTCTCTAGCTCTGTACTCTGACCCAGAGACCAGCTCCGGGTTTTAACTTGCCCAGGGGATCCTGTGAGGCAGCTCCAGCCCCACATCCCCCTCACCCTCAGCGCTCTCTGCTGCTATTTGGGCTATCTGAAATAGCTTCCTGATGGCCCTGGCCCCGGGCAGTGTCGCCTCCCTGGGCTGGGTAGTGGGCCATCCACTGTCCTTGCCCTGCCCAGCCCAGCCCCTAAAATCAGCCTCGGGGAGGGGGGGCTGGGGTTGTGAGGGAAGGTGGTGGCAGAGGGGAGGGATGCTGTAGACACTCCTGAGAGAGCTCCTTCTGCACCACTGGAAAAGCTTGAACAGTTTTAGGTGGTTCTGCCCTTTGAATGGGAGCTGAATCCATCATGGAGATGGGGAGAAGGAAAATCACCTGGGGGCAGAGAAGGGAGCTTGGGTAGGAAGGTGGAGGGTTTGCTGATGGGCAGGAGGCTGTAGGGAACTGGAGGAAGGATACCACTGGAGGTAGTGAGGGAATAAATCGTCCTCTGCAGCCAAGGTGGGACAGGGGGACATGGTGGGGCAGCACATTGGATCCAGTCCTGCCTGGGCAGAGGGATACACCATCTTCTCTGGGGCTTGGTGGCCAATGCCACACAAGGTGAGCATTCCCCCTTACTGTAAAGGAAGCCCTCTCTGACTTGCTCACATGGACACATATTTGCTCTACAGGCTCAAAGGGTTGAGATGAACCTCTCTGTCCATAAATAATTAATCCCTTGGGAAACCTGGGTCTTGTACAGTGGTCTTGGCAGACAAAGGATGGGCTGTGGGGGGAGGCACTTGCTTTCTTCTGCTTTAGCTCTTTTTATGGTCCAGGTTCACGGCCAAGGAGGAGTCAAGTTCCAGAACTGGGCCAAGACCTATGGCTGCTCTCCAGAGCTGTACTTCCAGCCCACCTCAGTGGAGGAAATCCGGGAGGTAAGGACCGAGGAGACAGTCTATTAGAAATGAAGAGGAGAAAAGGCTGGGAAGGTCTGTGATGCTCCATCATGTTCAGTCAGAGAGGTCACAGGTGGCGACTGCACAAGTCCTGCCCTTAGCCCTGCGAGATGGCCCATCCTAACAAGCTGCACATGTTCAGATGTGTCAGAAAGATGCAGAAAACCTGGCCCCAGTTGGCCTCTGATCCTTGGGCATCAGCATCTGGCACCCTACTGAGGTCCCCTGCCTGCCCTAGCAGCCATGCTGAAGGGTGGGACTCCTGTGTCACCTCTCAAATGCCTCTGTCACCCTATAGTGGGCATCGCCTCTTCTGGGATCATCATAGAAAGATTTGGGTTGGAAAGAACTTTTAAAGGTCATCTAGCCCAACCCCAAAAGGATGATCCTAAGGGCTGTCTTAAGAGAGGTCCAGGGGTGGTTTTAGCACCTGATGACAAATTATTCAAGAAAATGGATGTCAACCATGGACAAGATTTTAGCTTGGGATGTCTCACAGTGCCTCTGGCATTGCCCTTAGCACATGGAGATGAGTGCAATGTTGGATGCTGTTGTCTCTGCAGATCCTGGATATGGCCAGGCAGCGGAACAAAAGGGTGAAGGTGGTGGGGGGTGGTCACTCTCCTTCAGACATCGCCTGCACCGATGACTTCATGATCCAGATGGGGAAGATGAACAGGGTCCTCAAGGTGAGATTAGCTTATTGGAGGTGGTGTGGTGGCTCTCAAGTGCGGTGGCACCTCTGTTCCTGCAGCTGCCAAGGGCTGGAAGGAATTGCACCGACACTGCCATTCCCAGCATGGGAAGTGAAAGGGTGGGGAGGCTTTTATCTCCTCACAGACAGGAGTTTTTCCAAACCAGACCCTGAAATGCTGGTGCAACACTGGGGAATGCACATTCTCCCAGTGTAAAAGCATTAGAAGCCTATGGAGCAGCTATAAAGAGGCAAAGTAGTGATGTCTTCCCTGTGTGCATTCAACAAAAGCTTAACCTTGGCACGTTGTTTTCACCATAGCACAGTGATGGATGGGGAGGAGGTACCTGGCAGGATCAACTCTTGCTGCAAGCTTGCAAAGAGGATTTAGGCAGAGAGAGCAGCCTGGCAAGGACAGGCTGGATGTTCCTGTGTCAAGTGAGGGATTTCTCCTTTTGATGACATTGGGAAGGAAACAGCTCTTCCTGGTTGCCATTGGATCATACCTTGAACAGCTCTGGGAATATGAGAGCTGCTGAGAGGGAGAGCTCTTCCTGCTTTGCATCCAGACCTCCAGCATGTATGGACAGCTATCGTAGAATCATAGAATCCCAGGTTGGAAGAGACCTCAGGAATATTGGGTCCAACCTTTCTACGCAAAGCATGACCGAGGCTGGATGGACCAGCACCCTGTCCAGCTGAATCTTAAACATGTACAGTGCTGGGGAGTCACCACTTCCCTGGGGAAAACACTGGGCTCTTACTGGGGCTGCATGGCTGGCAGGTTATAAAGAGTGAGAACTGACCCTGTACATGCATGTGTACCTGGGTGTCATGTGTGCATGCACAGGTACATTTGTGCATGCATGTCATGTGTGCGTGCCTGTCATGTGTGCATGCATATGCATGTGTGTGTCTGGGTGCAGCTGAAGATGAAAAGAATCCAGACCCCTAGCAGTGTATTCTGAGAGCTGGATCATTAGTGGGTAATTAACAGCAATAATTAATTAAGGAACAGCTCCCTCCCTGCCAGCTCTGTCTGTCAGGAGTGGGATGGAATAGCTTCTAATGATAGTAAGATCTCCTTCCGCCAGGAGCTGGCCAAACCTGGCTGGGAAGGGCAGGAAGGCAGAGCAGAAGACAGAGCTTTGCTGGGCAATATCTTCTCCCTTGCAACACCCATAAGTTACGGGAGAGATTACACAGCCCCAACACTGGGAAGAGCAATGGGGAGTGGGGTCTGGACCAGGTTTGGGTTGGGTGAAGGTCTGAGAGAGGTGGCAGATCAGGATAGGGCAAGTCTTGTACGTGGCTCTCCTGTCGAGATGTTATCAAGTGCATTGAGAAGAGCAGAGGTGTTTTTCATGGGGTGTTTCTCCACTGAGATGTGTGACATTTCCCTCTCCCATCCCATCCTTTGCAGGTAGACAAGGAGAAGCAGCAAGTGACAGTGGAAGGTGGGATCTTCCTCTCGGATCTGAACGTGGAGCTGAGCAAGCATGGGCTGGCACTGGCCAAGTGAGTCAGACACATGCATGAGGCCATCCCTGGGCATCCTCCCAGGTGTCCTGTCCCAGATCAACCGCTGGGACATGGCAAAACAGGGATGTTTGAAGAGCTTTTACTGTATAATAGGGGTGTTTACTTCAGGATCTGGTCTTCCACCAGGGTCCGCAGGTTGTAGGCCAAGTCCCTCCATGATAGAATCACTGATCCTCCCTCAGAGCAGGAGGCTGCATGAGGGGAGTCTTTATCCCAACACCACCACTATTATTCCCACACCAACCCTCCAATAGGGTGTGGAGCTGTTGGAGCAAGTCCAGAGGAGGCCACAGAGATGCTCCAAGGGCTGGAGCACCTCTGCTATGGAGACAGGCTGAGAGAGCTGGGCTTGTTCAGCCTGGAGAACAGAAGGCTCCAGGGAGACCTTGGAGCAGCTTCCAGTGCCTAAAGAAGCTACAACAAAGCTGGAGAGAGGTTTTTGACAAGGGCCTGTAGGGACAGGACAAGGGGAATGGCTTTAACCTGAGAGAGGGGAGGTTGAGGTGAGCTCTTAGGAAGGAGTTGTTCCTTGTGAGGGTGGTGAGAAGGAAAACTGCACTATCCCCTAAAGATGAGAGCAGCCTTCCTAGGTGTGTCTTACATGGGACAGAGGCTGACAGCAGGCAGCTCGGGGCAGAGGAGGCTGATGGCAGGTAAAACTAGGCTAGGAATAAAGTTTTGATGGCAAACAGCAACTAGCCACTGGAATATATTATTGGGAGGCACAGGAGAATTTTTGCTCTGCATTGCTTTGGGATGTCTGGTGTCCCCAGAAGAGGAGATGGAAGCGATCTTTTATCCTTCTACCATCCCCATGTGTCCACATGGCCATGTTTGGAGGAATGGACCTTGGTGCCAGAATTAGCCTCTGGGTGCTGCCTCCAGCCCTGCTCCACAGTGATGTTTCCGCGGTAAACCCAGGTTCCTCCCTGCATCCTCTGAATGTGTATGGGAGGGATGTCTCCAGGCTGATGGGGAGAGATCAGGACTTGTGAGATGAGACACAGCTGAATTGACCTTGGTGACCTGCCTCTTCCTCCCCATGGACTACAGCTGCATCCCAGTAGATATGTCCTATGGAAATGTGCGAACATGGCCAACAAACCCATCCGTTGCTGTGGGGTACCCTGAAGGGTGGAAGACCCTACTTGTTGGGTAGGGTCTGCACATGGTGTAATGTCTGCCATGCTGTGCTGTGCCCCACACTGTGCCCCATGAACTGAGGTCGTCACCCAGCCCCTTCATCTGCTTCCAGCTTAGGAGCTGTTTCGGAGGTGGCAGCAGCTGGTGTCATCGGGACAGGGACACACAACACTGGGATCAAGCATGGCATCCTCCCCACACAGGTGAGACACGAGACCGGAGTGTATTGATGCACAGACATCTACATCCCATCACATGTTCTGGGTCTGGTGGGGTTCTGTCCTCCACGGGATGGAGCTGTTACGGGGAGCCTGAAGTCCCCCAGGAATAGTGGGACCTCCTTATCTGTCAGTCAAAACGTAATCCAGCTCAAAACTCCTCTGTCCCTGTGCTTTATGGTCTTCTAATCTGATGAATAAGCTCTGTACCAAAGGGAAAGCAGTTCTTGTATTAGAGCCTCACAAAACCAAATCCCTTCAGGGCCCAGGTCTGTTTTCAACTAGACATGTATAAAAATCCTCCACTCATAGCTCCTACATGGCAATTCCATTGCTGATTATGGAGAAGTGAAGTAATTCAGAGGAGTTCCACTTCTTTGTTTGGTAGCTTCTCCAGTGTACCCCAGAGAGAGAAGGGTCCTTTAATGTCACACATCAATGGGCTGGGGGAGCCACGCTCAGCAGAAAACACCTTGTGATGATGGTCATGATATGGGTGTCTTCTTGCTTGGCCCCCAGCTCTAAGCTTTGGGGTGGATACAGTGTCTCCGCATGGAGATGTGGCACACTGAACCCTCACTGAAGCTCCTCTCTTGGCAGGTCGTAGCACTCACCCTACTGACGGCCTCGGGGGAGATCCTGGAGTGTTCAGAGTCCATCAACGCAGACATTTTCCAGGCTGCCCGCCTGCACCTGGGCTGCCTGGGTGTTGTGCTCACAGTCACCTTCCAGTGCATGCCCCAGTTCTACCTGCACGAGGTGACCTTCCCCTCCACCCTCACTGAGGTATGACGTGGGGGAGGCTTTTAAAGCCTCCTTGGGGGTAAGCAAAGTTTTGGGGAGGGGACATGGTTGGGGAAAGACTGCTCTGGTACAGAGTACCACGTGTGCGTGTAGGTTGCACCCCTGATGTGCAGAGTGATAGGACAATGGCTTTAACCTCACAGAGGGGAGATTTGGATGAGATCTTAGGCAGAAGTTCTTGGCTGAGGGTGATGAGGCCCTGGCACAGGTTGCCCAGAGAAGCTGTGGCTGCCCCATCCCTGGCAGCTGAGCAATGCCAGCATTCCCACCGGAGCAGTGATGGAGGTTTGCCATCAGCTTCATCTTCCCTGGGCTGCCTCCAAGCAGTGGCAGGGCTGAGCACAAACACTCCAGCTCAATCAAGTTAGAGATGCTGAAGGAGCCTGCAGGCGTCAGCGCTGCCGCCCTCGGCACTCGCTTCTGCCTGTGGAGAACATCACCACGAGATGGATCAGCCAATGCCTCTGCTCTGTTTAACCTGGTGTTCACAGGCGCTGGCAGGTCAGCAGAGATCTGGTAACTCCAGGCACGCATGACTAAGCCTAATGCAGATTTAATGTTCCAGCTGGAGAAAATTGCCCTTGCTGGAAATCCTGGTCTGAGGAGCTGATGTGCTGCCTGGACTGAGTACAAACAGGGAGAAAGCTGTGCCTGCTCTGAGCCAGCATACCCGGAGGCAGGCAGGGTCCCGGAGGAGAGGAGCAGCAATCCTGCAGGGCATGGCTGCTCCCACAGGCCATGTGCTCTTCGAGGAAGTGCCGTCTCCTATCTCATCATCTCCTGCTGCTCGCTCTGCTAACGGACAGCCTTGCTTTTTAGAGCAACAGATGGGACACTTAAAATAGTCCATGAGCATCCATGGGTCCGTGAAAATGCCCAGAGGGCTGGAGGACCTCTGCTATGGAGACAAGCTGAGAGATGGGCTTGTTCAGCCTGGAGAAGAGAAGGCTCCGGGGAGACCTTAAAGCAGCTTCCAGCGCCTAAAGGGGTCAAAAAGAAATCTGGAGAGGGGCTTTTGATAAGGGCCTGTAGGAAGAGGACAAGGGGGTGGCTTTATCCTGACAGAGGGGAGATTGAGATGAGATCTGAGGAAGAAGTCAGCTGTTGGAACTAAATGTGTTTTAAGGTTTCTTCCAGCCCCAACCATTCTATGATTCTATGATCTTGTGCTCTTGATAATAACTTGGTCCTTTCTTGTGCGTGAGGTCTGGGTATTTTTCGGGATAGAGCATGAGAAGCGTAGGTCCTTGTTCAGCCTGTGGCTGAGGCACTGGGGACAGTGTCCTGGGATACTGGTGCAGAGATGCTTAGTGCTGGAGAGTGGTTTTCCAGCTGAGCTTTCCATCCCCAGCAGAACCTGTCTGAGACAGGCTTCCTTGAAGGAGGTATGAAATGTCCTTTTCTGTGGGAGTGAGCCTCCTGGGCTTTATGAGCTTGGGTCTCCACATGGCACTGTGGCAAGTGACGGGTGTGATCTGGTTCCCTCAGCAAGCCTTTTGAAGACCCACTGGGCATTTCTACAGAGCAATTGGAAGAAATTCTTTCTCCTGGGAGCACATCAAATCCTTCTTTCCCTGTCTCTGCCATTATAAAAACTCCTTTTAACTGCTGGATGCATTTCCTTGGAGCCCTCCCACTCTGATGGTGCTGGGAAGTCAGATGGAGCGAGCTGGGACAGGATCGGACCTACTGCCTTGAGCTGAGCAACCATCCATCTTGTCCTCTGACTCTGGCACTAGATCACCACCAGAGGCTGCAGTGTTGCACAGGGTAAAGCCTACAGAGAAGGGGCCACCAGCAAGCTGAAAGGTCTGGTAGACTTTAAATGTGTGGACCAGACTGCATTCACTGGAAAGAGTAAGATTTCTGAATAGGGAAACTGCAGCATGAAGCCCTCCAGGAGGAGGAAAACAGTGATGGTAGAAAGGAACCTCTCCAGGAGCTTGAATTGGCTTCAGTCACTGATTGCCTTTGTCCTCCTGTGAGATCTGACTTCCCTGCTGGTTCTTCCTCAGCAGCATCCTCATCTGTTGCTCCATTTGGGTCTCACAGGTCCAGTTCCAGCCCTGGCTAACAACAGCACAGGCCTTCGTAAAGTTGGGCTCATGAAAAATAAATAGTCCTTGGACAAAAGCAGCAAAATTTGTGGCAGGATTGATCAGGGCTGCAGACAGTAAAGCTCTGAGAAATGCTGTCCTTAATTTTTTAAGGACTGAATTATTCAGTGCCCCATTGAGGTGGCTTTAACACGACCAGGAATGCAGATCTAACTTGTGCAGTATCTTTTCTGTAAGCCCTGATCCAAATCAACCCAGCAATCCCTGTGCTGTGCTGTGGGACAGAGAGGTCCATGTGTGTTACTCAAAACCATTAGCATGTCTGCCTGCTTGCTGTCACCACACACACACACACCCCCCCCAGGAGCAGATGCACCAGAGCACTTCAGGGTTTTAATTTTACCTGGGGGTGGGAAGGGAGGACATAGGAATAAGGGAAACACACCAAGATATGTGGCGGAAAGGAAATAAAGGAAACACACCAAGAAACACAACCAACTCCCAGCCTGCAGCGAGTTCATTACCGGTGTTCCCAGTTGCAGAGGTGATGAGTTTGTGTTTAATGGGCTCAGGGGTATTTTTGCCTGTGAATTGCCTGTTTGCTTCCTGAGCTGTGGCTTCCCTGGTGTCCTGCAGCAGGAAGTTCCCTGCTTTAACTGGATTTAAACATGTTTAAACATGGTGGGAATCTGCTGGCTCCTTATGAGCTCTTCACCCAACCTGACAGACTGCTCAGACCTTCACTACACCCACTAGCACCTTTCGGAGCCAAACTGCTGTGCTAAATGCTGTTTTACGCCTCCTAATCTGCCTTTTAGCTAGGAAGTTTATCTCACATGCAGGATAACTCTCCTATCCTGAGCAGGGCAGGTGGCCCATACTGAACTTTACCTTGCTCAGCATCATCTGCCCAGGCTATGCCTCCTGCACATCTCTCACCATCCCTCAGGGCTGTTAGGAGGGTGAAACAAGAATGCACTCTATAAATATTAATGCCATTATCAATTCTCGGTCATCCTTGCTCCTCGCCTGCTTCCAGATCTCCAGCTTTCATGTTGAGTAGCCCATTGAGGCAGAAGAGAATAATGGCAAGGGAACAGGTTGTTTGAAATATTTAAGCTTGAGTTATCTAAGACATTGCAAATAATATATGTGTCAGAGGAGCCGAGCTCGGATTTGTGGTTATGTAAGATCTGCATGCTTTCTTCTCTGGCCTCGTGATTATCTTTATCACTGGGATGAACTCAGCTGCTGTAGCTGCTGACAATGACAGGGAACAAGGCACGGGACCTACAGGGTTCATTGCACAGCTGAGGTCACCAGAGAGACCTGCAGAGCATCCCTGGATGGTGGCAGGGATGGAGTCTGACTCCCCTTGCCCCACATCTGCTGGGAGGCTGAAGAGGATGGGTCAGGCTCCATATGATACTTGTCCCCCTGATCTTTGCAGCTGTGGGGCTTCCTGAGCTGGAGGTGGTTTGTATTGTATGTGATAAGGCAATGAGTTTCTCTTCCAGGGAAGTCTGTGATCGGCTTCTGAACCTGTGCACAAATTTAGCCCCCCCCCCAGATGTGCACAGCTTAGTGACCTGGTGGGTTAAGAGGTGCTGCTTTTGATCTGAGTCTTCCACTTCCTAACCCTAACCCTCTGTGGGTGTCCCAGGCACCTGAGAGGGCTCCCTCAAGCCCAAATTCCCCAAGACCACTCAGTGCCTAACTCCCCTCTCCACCACTGGGCCTGACCTCATCCCTCTTCGCTAGAATTGTTGGGTTTGACCTCAGTACATGGAAAAGACTCTTCCAGCCGGGGCTCAGACACTGTACCCTGACACAGTACGACCGTGCCAGGCACAGGCAGCACACAGACAAAGTGGGGGGAGCTGAGCATCCATCTCCTCTCCCAGAAAGTGACTCCATGTGCTCCCTTGCTTCCCTTCTCTGCTCCAACAGACCTACAGCACATGTGCTAGTGACTGATTGGGCTTCATCCTCCCCAGCATCTTGTCTGCATCTGCCCCTTGTGCCATCCTTGTCCTTTCCCTGAGGACCCTCAGACCTGCATTGCAGCAGGCGCAGTGCCTGACCCTCAGCTCAGTGCACTCTCAAGGGTGTTTGCAAGCAAGTGGCATTTTTGGCACGGCCTTTATGAAGCAAAGGGATTTGTTTTGAGCTTCTCAGAGGGAAATGAAGATGAGCAAAATCCCCTGGGTCTCTGCATGCCCCCGGGTCATCTCCATTGCAAGCACTGGCCACATCACAGCAATTCCCACTGCCTGACCCTTGCCTCCAGCCCCAGTGCTCAGCCAGCAGACAGCCTCCACAAGGACTCCCGAAGCTGGCGTGCCCGCTGTGCTGTAATTATCCTACAAAGTCATGGGCTTATTTCCCTCAGACCAATACCACAAGAATCAAAAACGCAGATTGGAAAAGTCACCCCCATGAGCAGTTTGCTTCTCTGCTCAGTCGTTGTTGCTGGAAGGCAAACAGGCATTGGCAGGATCACTTGGGAAAGCTGTATCCTTCTTTTCCCCACTTGTTTTACTACTTGATGCATTTGTTCCTAAACCAAACCAACAAAAATGTGCGTAACTTTAGCCCTGCTTCTGTTTGTGCAGTTGTTCACTCCAACAAAAGAACTACTCTGGACAGAAAATTGAGAGGAGATCTTAGGCAGAAGTTGTTCCCTGTGAGGGTGGTGAGGCCCTGGCACAGGGTGCCCAGAGAAGTTGTGGCTGCCCCATCCCTGTCAGTGTTCAAGGCCGGGTTGGACGGGGCTTGGAGCAACCTGGTCTAGTGGAAGGTGTCCCTGCCTGTGGCAAGGGGTTGGAACTGGGAGAGCTTTAAGGTCCCCTCCAACCCAAACTAGGCTGTGATTCTGTGATTCTATGAAAATAGGCTGTTTTGGGAACATCTTAGAGAGATTTTGTGGCTCTTTGTGAGCTGCAGATGTGAAGATGAAGACAACAACATTAGCATTAATGCTCACCAATTGCATGAATGTTATTCACCTTCCCATCTTCCCTGCCATGGACCATCTCCCCTTTCAGGACCATGGCCTTACAGCAATGCAACCCCATGAAGACCCTCACCTTATGGCAGGGTCACTGCAAGATGCTCAGTGCTAAAGCAGCCCATCCTGGTGATTAATACCGCATTAATACTGCATTAATTCAAACAAGCCAGCTAGAAAGGAGCAGCTTCACAGCTAAGATGGCCATGACCTTCCTGGGGTTATGTCGGGTCATTGCCCCTTCTTCTGTGTCAGGCAAATTCCATGAAGCTAAGGTGCTGACATTTTAAGCCTTTCTGCAAAGCTATGGGAGACCTCTGCAGGAGGAGCAGGGGGTGGTCGGAGAGGCTGCTTGCATGAGGGATTGGTGCTGGCCTGGCTGAAATAGCACCGTGCAGTGAGTGAGCACAGGGTCCCTCTGATTCCATACACATAGGCAGGGAAAAAGGGCTAGGGCTGAAGGATCTTCTAATGTCTGTGACCTTCCTAAAACTAATTTTTGTGTCTTTATGAATAATTTGTCAATTTGACATTTGAAGACCTCTCTGGGACAGGGTCATGTAACACATCTGGGCTCCAGCCCCCATTGCATCCCAGCTCCATCCTCAGCGCATCCTGGCTCTATTCCCTGTTGCCTATGGGTCCTAGTGCTGCAGAGGGCTGTGCTGACAGACTGTGAATACTGGGGAGGGCATCTCACTTGAGCAAGAGGTGGATTTTGGTGATCCCCAGCTGTTACATAGCTGATCTGTGCTGCTTCAGGTCTGGGAATGCCTGAAGGAGCAGTTTGGGAGCAGCAGATGTGTGATTGCAGGAGGATGCAGGGTCTGAGCTCAGATGCAGCACCAGCAGCATCTCCAGGATGGGGAGCTCTGTTACAGCCAAGGTAGAGGAGACAATGAGCATGTCCTTTTCCCTTCCCCAGATGCTGGGTCCGTGGTCTCTGTTAGCCCCTTAGTGCATGGTGGGGCTGTACTGACTCCCCTTCAACCCAGAGAGACTCTGCAGACAGACACCTCAGGCCTGCCCTGGACCTGCCTTGGCATCCCTGAGAGTCCTCTGAGGTGCTTCCATCCTGAGATTCCTGCTCCTGGGGGCAGGACAATCACCAACCAGCCCCATTTCTCTGGTTATTGCAGGTCCTTGATCACCTTGGGGACCACCTAAAGAGATCCCAATATTTCCGATTCCTGTGGTTCCCTCACAGTGAGAATGTCAGCGTCATCTACCAGGACCCCACCAACAAGGTAGGTCCCTCTGCGCTCCATGCATGAAGGGAGAAGCAGCTCATGCATGCACAGAGCTGGGATGAGTTTGCTGGGGTGGCCGATGGAATGGTAATTTGGGGCTTGAATGGACTCTGCCTGTGCTCCACAGTAAGGAGGGTCCCAGGACACAGATGCAACTGGGGCTATCCAAGCTCTTAGCATCCTCATGACAAAGCCTGGTCTCTTTCTGAGGCTGGATGTGTCCCTGATTCACCACAGAACATTTGGGCAGCCCTTCTCCAAACTCCCACTCCCAGCTTGGTCCTGATCCAGGCGTGTGCACCCACCTTCATGCCTGCTGGCAAGAAAGCTGCAAACCCTGCTGGTCCCTAACAGCCATCACCTTCATCTGCTTGGTTTTGCAGCCCCCCTTGTCCTCCGCCAGCTGGCTGTGGGATTATGCTGTTGGTTATTATCTGCTGGAGTTCTTGCTCTGGATCAGGTAGGAGTATGCTCTGGGCAGCAGCTGGGGCTGGGCAGGTTTGTCCAGGGCTGGCCTCATCCACCTCTCTCCTCTGCATCTATGCATTGAAACCTGTACGGCTTTGCTGGGAGTCCCTGGGAAGATGGCCAGGGAGAACTGTGACCCACAGCACTCCATCCCTGGGGAAGGAGGAGACAGACGCTCGCTCTCTTCCAGCAAGCTCCCGTGTAGGAGGAGGGCATCTGGGCTGGGATTCATGTCTGGGGCTGCACTGCCCTCTCGTGTGCGCAGACAGGGCACGCAGAACTGATGGCGCCAGGCTCTTTCCAGTGGTACCCAGCGACAGGACGAGGAGCAGTGGCCATGAAATGAAACACAGGAAGTTTCACCTCAACATGAGGAAGAACATCCTCACATTGAGGGTCCAGAGCACTGAACAGGCTGCCCAGGGGGGTTGTGGAGACTTCCTGTCTGGAATGAACCTGCTTTAAGTGGCTCTGCCTTGGCAGGAGGGGTGCACTTGGTGATCTCCAGAGGTCCCTTCCAGCCACGACAATCTGTGATTCTGTGATCTCTGAGGTCAGATCTCACCTCCATCTCTCTCCCTTGCAGCACCTTTGTGCCCAGCTTGGTAAGCTGGATCAACCGCTTCTTCTTCTGGCTCCTCTTCAGTTCCCGGGTGGAGAATATTGCCATCAGCTACAAGATCTTCAATTACGAGTGTCGCTTCAAGCAGCACGTTCAAGACTGGGCCATCCCCATGTAAATGGCTCTGTAAACCCTTCCTGTCCATCCCCAGCTGGATTCAGTAATGAACCACATTCCATTCCCTGCCTGTGCTCTGCCCCAGCCCAGGCTGCCTGGAGCAGGAGCAAAGCCATGGAGAAAGGGACCTGGCTAAGAGACACCATTCCTACCCGCATACTTAGCATGGGGACCCTTCTGCATCCCTGTCCTGGGCTACCAAGTCCTTGCCACACCATATCTGGGGGCTTTGAGCCCAAAGCAAGGGGAGGGATGTGCTGGGACATGCCATGGTTTGTTCAGGGCTGGCCTCATCCATATCTATTCTCTGCAGCTCTACATTCCCTGAATCAGCATGGGGCCAGGGATGGAGCTGTGGGGTTGGGGACTCAAACCCAAAGAGAGCTTGCTGTGCCCACGGTGCCATTAACTGGGGCTGGGTTCTTCTCCTGGGCAGTGAGAAGACGAAGGAGGCTCTGCTGGAGCTGAAGGCTGCCTTGGAGAACAACCCAAAGATGGTGGCTCACTACCCTGTGGAAGTGCGTTTCGTCCGGGGGGACGACATCTGGCTGAGTCCCTGCTTCCAGCGAGACAGCTGCTACATGAACATCATCATGTACAGGTGAGCCACGTCCCCATTCCATCCCCTCTCCTCTTCCTCCCTGGGTCAGTTTGCTGGTACAGCAGTCACCGTGCCTGGAGTCCCAGCAGCAGCACATTCACAGCTCAAACACACCGACACCAGCTCTTGTCTGGCACTGGAGAGCTGGATTGAACGAGACTGTGCACTTTTTCCCACTCACCCCACTCAGTTTGCAGGCACCAAGCCACAGGGGATGGTGTGGCCCTGGAGAACCCTAGAGCCACCCACCTCTGTTTCTTCAGCATCTTGTCCTAGGTGACAGTCCGCCAGCCAAATGCTGGTGGCATGCTGCTTCCCAGAGGGTTTTTATCACCCAGTGCTGGTCAAAGAGCCCATGGTGGGTCCCTGGGGTTGTCCTTCTCCCCTGGGGTTGTGAAAATCACCCTGCAGCCCTGCTAATGTCTTCCCTACCTGATCCTGCTCCAGGCCCTATGGGAAGAATGTCCCCCGCCTCAACTACTGGCTGACCTATGAGGGCATCATGAAGAAGTATGGTGGGAGACCACACTGGGCAAAGGTACCAATGGCCATGCTCCTCTGGGAGGACAGGGTCTTCAGAGGGGGGTCCCTACCCCTTTTCCACCATGGCTGCTCATGGAGGGGGGGGTTGCAATTAAGTAAGGGTCAGAGAAGGCCCCCAGCATCAGACTGGTCCCAAGGGGAGGTGGATGCCTCAAGGAGATGGCATTCTTGATGATGCTTCCCACCCGGGGCATGTGGATAAGGGGATAGAGGTCCCACCACTTCTGCAGGGGCTTTTCACAGCATGTGGTGGGGTGGACCAGAGCCAGTGATGGGCAGCCCTCCCAGACACTGTCCCTCCTGCAGGCCCACAGCTGCACCCGGAAGGACTTTGAGAAGATGTACCCAGCCTTCTCCAAATTCTGCTCTGTCCGGGAGAAGCTGGATCCCACAGGGATCTTCCTGAATGCCTACCTGGAAAAGGTGTTTTACTGATGGGGGGCAACACTGGATGGAGGAAAAACCAGCCATCACTTCCAGTTCCTGGGACACACCGAAGCTCATGGTCCTCTGTGGTCCCAAGTCCCCATCTCTACCCTTATCTGCATGACAGCAGGCAGCAAGGGCTGGCCCCATGGGCAGGGGTGTGCTCTGATCGTGATGCTCACATGGCTCTGAGGTGCCTGGAAGTCTTCTGGAAACCAGCAGCTTGGGGGGGACCATATCCCTGTCCCCCAAGACCTGTACAGCCCCAAGTGCCTCCTGTCCAAGACAACATCTCAATAAAGACCTCTCTTTGCGCAGATCTTATCTGAACCTGTGCTTTCAGCCTGGGCACATGTTCTATGGAGGTGCCCAGCTCATGGGACAGGGGATGGGATTTGGTGTCCCTTTTCAGCCCCACTGCAGGGGTCAGATCTGGACATAGAGACCAGAGCCCATTGCAGAGCCTGAGGCCGGAGCCATCCGTGTCCTTGAGCTCAGGCCATCTCCCCTCACAGAGGCACACCGGCAGGTTTTGGGAGGAAGAGGCAGCCTGACAGGTCCACCCTAGCCTGTCTGGCATTGGTGTACGAGAAGCCATGCATGGGCAATAGGTTGTGGCCTCTCCCAGGTGGGGCTGCAGCTGTACCAAGCTGCCAAAACCAGAAGGAGATGCTCCTGTCCCTCGTCTCCTAAAAAATGTCCCTGCTAGACTGATTGAATGCCTCACTTGCATCACCAAGGGATGGGGAATGGGACATGTGTTCCTCAACAGTGGGGCAGGATTCATAGAATCCTAGAAATCCCAGGTTGGAATGGATCTCAAGGATCATCTGGTCCAACCTTTCCAGGCAAAGTGTGACCTAGAGTAGATGGCCCAGCACTCTGTCCAGCTGAATCTTAACAGTGTCCAGCGTTGGGGAGTCACCACTTCCCTCAGTAGATTATTCCAGTGTTTGGTTCTCATTGCGAAAAGTTGTCCTCTTGTGACCAGTCAGAATCTCCTCAGCAGTAACTTGTGCCCGTCACTTCTTTTCCATATCTTTTCCATATGACTTCTTGTAAAAAGAGAGTTTCCATCTTCTTTGTAGCCACCCTTTAAACAGTGGAACATGTGGATAAGGTCTCCCCTGAGCCTTCTTGTCTCCAGGCTGAACAATCCCAGCTCTCTCAGCCTTTCCTCACACAGCTGCCCAGTGCTTGGATCAACTTTGTGGCCCTTCTCTGGACCCTCTCCAGCCCGTCCACATCCCTTTTGTACAGCAAGGACGTGTAAAGCTGCCTGTCTCCTTACACATCCTAAGTAATAAGTTCATGAATTCGTTACTGCTTTCTTTTCCCATCAGTAGGTGGCATACTCAGAAAATGAAAAGTTAAAAGCCTGGAATCCAGAAGTCGCTCATGTTTGCTTTAGGAAGGCCCCTTCATGACTTGATTAGTTAATTTTGAAAGTGGACTGCTGGGCCACTTAGCCCAGCCTAAGCAACAGAGTCCTGAAGGTGAGTCACCTCCAACACAGCACTGTAAAGCACTGCATTTCCCTTCCCAGATCACACCACTGGCCATCCTCCCCATGGGCATCTTGGGTCTGGAGCTCACTGTGACAGTTGCCACTTTACCAACAGATGCTGCCAATGCAAAGTGGAGTACAAGCCTACAAGAGGGCTCAAACCACCCTAAGAGAGGCTATAAACAGACAGTTGGAAAGGGGAATGTTTGAAAAAGCTCAGGAAAGCATGAGAAGGCGCTTCCAGGGCCTAAAGGTTAAGTTCCCGTTCCTTGGAACCTCTCTATAGCCAAAGGCTGTGTTCAGGGATAGACAACAACATCCCAAAAACTGGATGTGGTGAATGTGTAGTAACATGAAGGCATCTCCTTGCAAGATGTTGGCATCAGGAGGCTCTCATGTACACTGAGAGCAACTTCATCATGCAAAGATGCTTGGAATGCTACAGGGACGGTCTCAGATGATTCAGTTTTATTATTCATGTTCATGGCTTTCTCCCTTTATTCTGTGGGTTCATAGGCAATTGCCTCTGGTGATTTTTCTCTCCCTATAAATGCATTTCTGAGGTATTTTGTATGCATTTTATGATACTGCATAAGTAAGAGATGTGCCGATGAAGTTACAAAGTCACGATCCACCATATTGGAGAAATCATAGCAGCACAGTGAAGTCCCCACTGACTGGAAAAGGGGAAATATAGACCCCATTTTTTGAAAGG
>JARCZZ010020013.1:0-28954 GCA_030323915.1 Brotogeris chrysoptera | reverse complement strand
TCTAAGTGGGCCTTAGCTTTCCTAACCTGGTCCCTAGCTTCCCGGACAACATCCCTGTATTCTTCCCAGGCCACCTGACCTTGCTTCCACCTTTTATAAGCCTCTTTTCTCCCTCTAATTTTCCTTAGCAGTTCATTGTCCATCCAAGGAGGTCTCCTGGCCCTCCTGCTGCACTTCCTCCTAGTTGGGACGCAACACTCCTGAGCTTGTAGCAGGTTGAACATCAACCAAGAGTCTTGGGCCCCCCTGCCCTCTTGGGCTATATCCCATGGAACCTTACTAAGCAGGTTCCTGAAGAGGCGAAAGTCTGCTCTCTTGAAGTCCAGGGCAGTGAGCTTGCTGCACGCTCTTCTCACTGTCCTCAGGATCTCAAACTCTACCATCTCATGATCGCAAAATGGACTTTCAAGTAGCTGGTATCATCAGCCAACTGCAATATGGTGGAGATACCATTGAAATAGATGAGATGAGAACAATATGAGCAGACATAGCAGGAGCGTCCCTGCAAGCCAAGTGGTAATCCGTGCAATTATAGGAGTGACCTGTTTACTTGAAACTTAAGAAGTTAACTTAATAAGCATAGTTCATCAGTTCAGCAGAAGTTAACTAATAACTTGAGCTCAATGGATTGATTAGGCTTTGAATATTGTTGTCATCTTCTTTTTGCATATTGGGCAGATGCAGAAAAGCTCCTGAAACAAGAGGGAAAAAAGCTCCCCCCAAACACTTTGGATTTGCAATAAAGTAAATATTAGGATAAAATGAGAGAACCAGTGGTGGGCTGTGTTGTGACACAAAAGGAGCTGTTTAGGACGACCTCCTTCCCCTTGGGACCAATGAGCACGTTCATGATACCCCTGTACTGAATTAAGGTGAAATGATAACAACCAACCAGTTCTGTGATTTATTAAAACAAAATAAAAGGCATGTGTTTAGACACAATAACTCAACAATTATTACTTAAACTGTATCAGCAAGCCCCATGCTTAGCATTTTTACTTAGATCTAGTCAATATGCAATGAAAAATTGAGGAGAGGAGAAGAAAGAAAGAAGTAGAAAGAAGAGAAGAAATATCACCACAGTGGATCTAATGACGTCTCACTGGTCCTTTTCACCCTGGGTATGGTCAGTGGTAGGAGCTCTCTGCCTGACCTGAGCCCTGAACTCTTATGTTCGCATTCTTCTGGGGTGTTATCCATAATTTGCATAGGAAGCATTACCGTGATAATGATGGGCATAGTTTAGTGAGTACTTGCACAGTTCCAAATCTGGGATTCCCCCGAGGGTCCTCCAGTGGTCTGTGACCCTCATATTGTTGTGTCTACTTTCCCAGTTCATCCTCTGAGTCAGCTAATCCCCAAGTCATCCTTTCACATTCCTGTGGAGGCTTATCATCTTTGAACAAAGGGGTCAGAACAATTCTATTTACGCAGTATCAATAGCCAACATCCTTGTTATTTGCTTTGTTTACACTCAAGGCCTCCCATGGTCAAATGCAAATGGTGCCCAAGACGAGCTCAGTTTCCTGTTTCTGACTTGCACTATGAAATTTAAGTGGCATTTGAGACAAGTTCAACGTCCAGGTTCTCACAGGCTGGCCCTAGATCTCTGTTGTACAAGACAGGTATTTTTATGAAATAATTTTTCTTATTGGCATACTTCCCTAAGGTAGAGCAGAAAACCTATCTGTGCATCTCTGCCCCTAAGGACTACTGTCTGCTCTTTCCAGTTAGCAGTTGGCACCAATATGTTGCACAATACAGAGGAATTTAAATCTTCAGTAACTGAATGCTAGCCCTTTTAAAACAAATTTTGGCTGGTTTGTCCCATGATGCAGAGCCAGCTGTAGCAGACCCCTTGGCTTTTGGCTCAACTCAGTTTTTTGCCATCCCCACGTATGACTGGGCTTTAGTTTCCCTAGAGCTGTATTCTGATCTAATTAGTAAGTGGCAGTGAGCTGGGGAATAGGTAGGTGACATCCATTTTCTGACACAGATAGCAGTTAAAGGTGTGAAATTTCAACAGCAAGGTTAAATGCCTGGATAAATTACCACAAGGCAAAATACATGCTAATGGGATCTTTCTCTATTAGTTCATACACACTACTAGCAAAGAAACCTTACTGCACTGCACTGCTTACTATTACATCTTACAGAGGCTGAAAGTTTCATTCCAAGACCATCAATCTACATTAAAAGACTAATCTTTCCAGCATGCTGTATCACATACCCCCAAGGGTCGTTTCACAAAGGGAGCAATGGGGGAAGCACAGCTAGTGACGACTAGTGAATGTCCCACACCATGACAGGGCCAAGTCTGGCATGAGGATTCAGGGATCTTGACTGTCAGTACCAGGGGTGCAATGAACATCAGACAAGACTTTTCCCACCCATCCATCTTCCTTAACTCCATTTTGCCTCTGAAAATCAGGAACTGCCAAAGCCAAGAATTGTGTTTGAGTAAAGCCTTTTCCCAGGCCACTTAGCACCCACAAAACACTCATGGAGACTATGTAATTGGTGCAATGGCTGTAGACATGTGAAACTCCAGTGAAATATACTGAGAATACAGCCCTTGCTGTACTGCCCATTTTTGTAAGCCCAGTAATGAGTCCCTAAGAGACAGCCTATAAAGCCTAATTATTCCATCAATCACCCCAGTTCCCAAAAGTTGACTGATTTGATCACTGGTTGTATGCTGTTGGAAAGACAGCCAAAAATTAACTAGGGTCCCAAAGTGTCACTATGAAAAAAAAAATATATATATTTTATTAGGTTTTGGATACCATTTATACTGCAACTCTTTCAGTTCCCTGCTGGAGGTCTGACAAGCAATCCCTTCCTCCTGCACTGGCTCTCCTAGAAAGAAAGTGCTTGGCTGCGGCTTGGCAAAAACCCACTAGACAGCAATTACTTTCCAGTTATAAGCACTCCTTTTGAATACTGACTATAGGGATCATTTAGGAACAATAGGATTTGCTTCCTCCTCCGACAGACATCGTGCTGCCTCTGCAGTATTTTCCACAGGATCAAGCCCCAATTCCCCTCAGTCATGTCAAGTAGCTCAATTGAAATGACCTATGGGGGTAATGAACTGACATCCCTTAGGGGGTAAGATCAGGGACCAGGGGTGAGAATGGAAATCTGTATCAGTCCTCCTGTAAGCAGGGGCAAAAAAATAGGTTAGCAAAGGTCCTAACCTATTAAGCCATCAAGCAGCCTTGAATTTTAGACTTAAGCTACACCAGGGATTTTAATAACCTTATTCACAGAGCAACAGTGTAGGGCAGATATACTACTCTGCCAAAGAAGGTCTCTTAGACCACAGAGCACATACTCCGTGGCAAGTGTGCCTGTTCATTTATTAGTTATAGCAGTATGATATTTTGCCTCAGCCAGGTGCTTCCCCTGGGGTCCCCATTCCCTTCTCCCCGAGTCACAGACAGTTGGGACCTGCCATTTGCATGCACAATGGCAGATGTTCCCCTGCCTTTCCCATGTCTCCATGGGGCTACTTGCTCTCAGCTGGCATATATCTTCATCATAATTGTTTTTTACAGACATCTGGTAGAATAAGAACACCTTTTTTTTTTTTCTTTAAAGAAAAATTCTTATTTTAGAATTCCAGCTATCTAAGCTAAACTGCCACAAAATAGAGCACGCAATGGCTTGTTCTTCTACAGAAACAACTCTGTAACATCTGGCAAGAAGTCCGTGATAGACAAAAGCACAGGAGCTTCCTTGCCTGTATATGCTGGAAAGTCACAAAAATCCAGAAGCTGCTGCACCACAGAGCAAGTACTTTGCTGATATTAAGAGAAACATCAATACCATTGAATTCAAAGAGATTGAGTTTCTGACCTCCCCTGACAGCATGCTACCTAAGTGTAGTTAAAAATACAGCCAGTGGGTTTTCAAGCGCAGGGTAATGCAGTGCCAGCAATTTAAGTTTAGTGCTGTTGTACACAGAAGTTGCATACTGGGCAGTTTTAGGTTTTAGTCCTGAAGGTAGAACTGTAAGATTTATAGGAGACGACAAAAGTGATTTTGACCCACTGGTCTTTTCTGCAACTAGTACCTTTGCCCTTCATGCCGTTGCTCTTTGTTAACATTTGCGACATAAGGAGTTTGGGAGTAGCATAGATACTGCACAGGCACCACTTTCAACAAAGCTCAGAGCAGCTTGCTTTCAAATACAAAAACTAAGTCAGGGAGCTAGTGAGCCTTCCTCAAGGCTCTTCACTAAGATTAGATGCTAATCATTCCCCAAATTCCTCAGCAGGCTTGCTATAACTACAAATTTGTGGGATATTGCATTGTGCAAGTGGGGCTGCAGTACATGCTGTATTTTCCTGCCCACTGAAGCAGCTGCACTGTCATCCTGTCTCCAAAGCATACTTTGTATGCTACACTTGCAAATAGAATTTATCAGTCGTCACATCCTGACAATACAATTTTTACCTTTTGTACACCCTTTAGCATGCAAGCTGGTTTTCTACAGTAACTTCACAGATGGCAGAATTACAAACACTTATTCTTTTCCATATGGATTCTCTAATGTAAAGAATGAGTTCATTAGCTTGTCCCCAAGTAAGGATGTTAAAACAATCCTTCCTGCTTATCTAACACCTATTTCCTTAAAACTTACAGAAATTTAGTAACATATCTGAAGCACTTCCGTCAAGTTAAAATGAAATTTGCCAATAAATTCAAAGATACTTATGTAGGAAGACAGACAGACAACATGATTGCACAAGCTTTGCTTATCTTACGAAACCAGACTGAAAAAAACACAGATACATACAACAAAGGCAGCAGAGGCAACCTCGCTTCCCCCCCAGGTCTGTGAGCAACTGTATCCTTCCTTTTGATAAAGAAAAGCAGTATTCATCCCAAGGGAGAGGAAGAAAACACAATGGGAAAATCAGCCTGCATGGGAAGTATTCCAAGCAGGCTTTTAAAAAGCATAGCGGTCCCAGGTTCTTTCTCTCATCCCCCCACACCCATATTTCCTCCCAGTAATAACTAAAATGAATGAAAGCCCTCAGTGAGGTGTTCTTATACAGTACTGGATGCCATTAAACACCACCAACAGGCAGCCTTGCCCTCAAAGCCTTATGGTCAAAATGGGTTTGCCGGTTTGAGGGCATTGAAGACAAAAGCCCTTTGAATATGTAAGGATAGGTATAATCCGTTCAGGAGCATAAATTTCAGTATGGAGCACTATTGACCATTCAGTGCCTGTGACTTGCTCCTAAAAGACAGAAAGATTAGCCAGTTGGTAGCATAAAATCCTCTCTGAAGCAGGAAGCTTATATGGGAGTCTCTGGGCAGGCTGGGATGCTGCACATAATGGGATGATGAAGGCACTGTTGCAAGTAACAATTATTTTATAAGTTAAGTTCTCCCATGTTAGCAAATTTGATACGTAAAGTGGTTATTTACAGGAAACTCACGTGTACCGTAGAAGAGGGTTAGGAGACTAAAAGTAAAGGCACCTAGTGGAGGAAGACAGTAATGCATTTTTTTTTATTACTGATTGGCATTGTAATTACTTAGCTTGCTGGTTGTTTCTCCTGCCGTAACCTCCTTGTTTGCATTCCTAATGCAGATATGGCACTGATTTTTCCATTCTAGCCCTTGGTACCATACCAGCAGTTGTGCCTGTCTTGCTCTGCCCTGCTGCTTCCTAAAATAGTCAGATCCCATCTCGCCCAGCACACTGCCATGCTCTGAAGTCAGTGTTTCTGAGATACAGGGGTCTGGCCGCTGTCAGTAACTCCAGCTGAGGCAGTCAGAATAAAGCAAATGGTTTCTATAAAAACCTGATTATTTGGGATATTGGTGTTCTGGGGGGCAAGGCTGAAAGAGAATTGGACTTTTCCAATCTTTTGTAAGGTATAAACACTCTACCTATCCCTACTGCCCCCACTGTTTATTTTCAGCTATGTGAAGATGAAAACAGCTGGGAGCTGAAAGCTGCATTTTGACAGCAGGCAGCTCAATTAAACCTCCATGCCTATACCTGCAATCCTTAACAGACAGAGACAGGCCAACAGGTCACACAAGAAGTCCGGAATAAAACAGGGGAACGTCTTTTGATCTGTACCCCTCACTTGGGTACCTGTTCATGTCCTTGTGAGCACTGGGAGCAGCAGCAGCACAAATGCGTGTCCTGCTGCTGCCAAACACACAGAGATGCTGACCACATACCTTAATCTGGGAGACTGGAACACATACCAGCCCATTAACATTACTTCATTACAATGATTACTCTGGGGTGCATATTTCCCCACAGCTAAGAGATGACTGCTTTCAGCAATCTCATAAATGCAGCCCTGGGGTGAGACAGCAGCTCACACTTACAAATTCCCTATGCTAGGAAAGTTCTGAAATCTCTTAAGCCCACCCTGAAATCAAGTTTCTACTCTTTTTACAGGCTGAGCTCTGCTTTTCCTCACCCACTTCTGACATGCTCTATTTGTAGTTGGATGAAGACAGAAAAAAGCAACAGGAAGAGAACTGTTGTGCAGAAATGCACCTCAGCAATGTAATCTTTCTATGTCAGTGAAAACTTACCCTCCTCTTTTGTTATTTGGATAATAAAACCCTTCACAAGGCTTACGCTACCTGGCAACCACCAACGAAACAAGAGTATCTGCTGGCTCTGGTCAATGCTCTGCTTTGTGCCAGTCTGCAGACCAGTATGAGCTCGGCATCCTAATCTGTTTTAGGTGAGGTTCTTCATCACCCCTTCCCCTTGCTTGCCTTATTAAATCCCACATCAGATACGGCTCTTGCCAAATGAGCCCCACTGTGCAAAACTTAGGCAGGCTACCAAGCCTGTCATGCATTTAATTTCTCACCTGCACTGTATCCTGAATATTGCATGAGCCTTCCTCTTTTATCAGGTGGATTTCAGCCTGTGAATTCTGCGTGGTAAACTGCGAAGCTGCTGAGAAGTAGTATTGCTTTCACATTCCTTCTTCATCCCATGGTTAATAAATGTTAAACTTGGTGACACTATGAAACAATATCCGGGAGACAGTTGATAAGCTGTAAGTATTTATATCAGCACAAACTTATAATCATGAAGTCCTGCCATCCAAATGCATCAACCTGTATGCAAAAGCCTGGAACTATGATTATCCACTAAATCTTAGTGAGACTAAAGATTAATAATGCTGTGATTTTAAATGTTTCCACAGTTATGCATCTTATGTTGTATGTTTGGCTCTAGTTTGACTCAAGTTCTATGATTTTCTTATTTATTGCAGTATTGCCAAGTTACAGAAATAAAGATCTGTGAAAAAAGCGCTACAAAGAGAAAACAAGCTTGGTATTTCTAGGAATCTCTTAGCCTTTTATGTTGGAACAGATTTTATTTCAAATGAAAACCTGTGGGTCTTCTAATAATCTGCTTCTGCTCCTAATTACCCCAAGTGTACACCACAGTAAGATCAAGACTGCACATTTGTGAGTCCCTAAAACTTTGCATGGTGCAATAAAGACTCCAGGTAGGCAGAAGAGAAATAAATTCTGATTTTTTTTTCCCCTCACCAGATTTTTTTCCCCCTTATCTTATAGATAATGAGGGGAAATAGACACATTCTTCAAACCTAGACAGCTCAGCAGAGATTTATACTTAATCTCCAACTTCAGTCACAAAGAACCAAGAAAGATTTATAAGGAATGAGATAAAGATAAACACCAAAAAATGTCATAACATTGTAAAATGAATTAATGAATGGGCTAGCCTCTTGGAACAGCAAGCTCACTGCTGCTTATCCTAAAAACAACTACTGAATGACCAAAACTTTTTCAGGAAGGAATTACAGAGGTAGTCAAAGACCTAGAAAAGCTCAGGTTAAAGTGATTACCACCACACACACACACACCAGGTAACTTGCTCGAAGGAGGAGCTAGAAATTGGAGATGAAGTAGTATAATAAATTATGAATGACTGAAGGTGTAGAAATCCTTTTCTCCCTAACTACCGACACAACATCAAGGGAACACCTAGTGTCTCTAAAAAGTGATGGCTACAAAACTATGAGAGGGTGAGCACTTCAGAAGAATAAGGAGCTCCGTGCCCCAGGGTGCTGATGAGCACAGAATTCAGACTGGATGATTTATGTGGCTACTGAGAATAAAATTACAAATAATTATGCAAATTGAAGAGAGATTAAACATTATCCTTCAGGCCTTAAACTGGTCTGAAGTTATTAGACATTAGGATGAGACTGAGATAGCAAGGGCTATTAAATTGGGGTCTCACACATCCTTCCACAGCTACTGTTGGGGAGGGGATGCTGGAGAATGTGGGTGCGCTATCTGCTTCAGGTGAGAGTCTTTGTAATGACAGAGCCTTTGCAGGTCACATGCACACTAGCGGGACTCTAAGGGCTTGCTTTAGAGATCAGGCCATTCATTAAGGCACCTGGGCTAGAAATTCTTGGTTTGTATTAATATTTGGGTGACAATATACTGTAAGCAATTCAATACCTTTGTCAGTCCCTCCCTACTTTTGTGCACCCTTGCTTGATTTATGGTATTTTGTTTTTGAATATAAGCTAGCACTTTAGGATTCACTTTTTTTCTACCAGTAGTACCAAGATACAGCAGTCACAGCTGGATGGTTGTGCTTCAAGCTGCCTTGACAGCAAAACAAGAAGCTGTTGCCTTTGCCTTGCCCTGCCCTGCTACTAGCATTGGGGTTTTCTTCTCAGAGAAGCAAAAATCTGCTACTGAAGATGATCTGCAAGGAGCCATAGTGCTGCTCATCCAGGCAAGCTCAGCTCACCTCCTACCTCATCTCTGAAAAGGGTGTTCTGTGCTGCTTGGTTAATGCAACAGTAGTTTGTGTATCAACTGTCTCCATTAGAAAACAGGCCCTGATCTCTTTTCTTGTATCCTTATGTTCGCTGATGGGGAAAAATTACTCAGCCGATCAGCCATTAATGCCACACCAGCAGTTTTCACTTGAAATTTCAGATAGAGAAGTCCAGCCAGATTTCAATATTTTAATCAATAAGTCTCAGAACACAACATCAAAGAAATCCACATTCCCTCAAAAGTATCATTAATAATATTGGTTAAACTAAAGAGTTCCAATAGATTTAACAAGACACCTTCAAATTAATTGCATTATATTCCAAATATTATTTCAAGCTTCACAATGAAAGAGGGACCATTAACTGAATACCTACTAAGGGTGATAGTTAAAACCAGGAAAAAGCTGAGAAAGGCCACCACATTTTGAAAGATTGTAAGATCATTGTTTATTTTCCAAAGCAGCCACACTGCGGACAGTGACAAATTGGTGTAATTACAGTGCCTCCACCACTGGATGCAATGTATTGCATTAAAAAATATTTTAAATATGGATTTTTCCATCTGTAATTGGTCAGGGTGCTCTGCAGTGCAAGCATCAGCAGCGTTGGTAAAGAACTTGTAGGAATAACCCAGTGTCCTTGGCTGCTGCTGAGCCAGGCCACCAGGCAGGAATGTGCTTGCACTAGGGTAAGAGAGGGCAGGAATCGACTAACATGAGAATTTCAGCTCTCGCTTTGCCACTGGTCTGTTAGTGGTTTTTGTGATTGAAGCAAGGAATTCCTGAGCGTGCATGAAAGGATAACCTTACTCATTTTAAGCATCTCTCATCTGACTAACTCATTCCGGAATCTAAAATTAGGGAGTCCCAGAGGAATATAATCTCTTTTGGTCTTCTTTTCTGCTGATGTAATGATATCTGATCATGAGAAGTTGTACAAAGGCATCAAGCCCATTATGCTCATAACTCAGTTCAGTCTCACCTTCGCTTGACTGCCTCCACATTAGTCAGCTGTGAGAACAGTTCAATGTCTCAACAGCCTCAGGTGTTGCATCATTTTCCTAAGAGGGACAGCAAGAAGAAATGAGATTCTACTGGTGGTTGCACCATTCTTTCAGGTTTCTCTTTAATAGGTAAACGCTAGCTATGATTAGACAGAAGCCACTCTATATACCTTCTTTTCACACATGTACGCCACGTCAGCTAAGTCCACGTGGAAGCCTAATACCTTGGTCTCTGTCCATTGCACAGTCCATTTCATTTGGAAGCCCACAGCATTTCTCACATGCTGTGGCAATACCTTGCATTTTACACCATCCCAGATTATGTACTGCAAAATAAGTATGTAGG
Source organism: Brotogeris chrysoptera (assembly GCA_030323915.1). NCBI lineage: Eukaryota > Metazoa > Chordata > Aves > Psittaciformes > Psittacidae > Brotogeris > Brotogeris chrysoptera. The sequence goes on along the minus strand of JARCZZ010020013.1, from coordinate 18,771 downwards.
AGTTTTTGGAGACAAGATGCTGGAATGAAGAACAAAACACTCCAGGCTCTCCCCAGGAGGATGTACAGCTCACAGGGGTGCTGTTTAAAAGGCTCAACTCTATTCCTGAATTCTGATCACCAGAACAGGGTTATCCCATAGCATAGGCTGACAGCCTCTTCTTCTTGCAGGTAGTTATACCATGCATAAAAATTCTAGCATGATAGGCAGAAGCCCTATATTTGTTCCTGAAGTGCAGAGGAAATTTGGGAGCCAGAACATGACTTAAGTTTGCTTACAGAGAGGGCTGTGGAAAAGCAAGGCTTTTTCCCCCTGACCATGCTGATCACCACATCCAAAGGATAGTAAGAGATGCAAAAGCCAGAAACCCCTGGAGAAAGACCTCTGGTGTTTTACACTTGGCAGTAGGGTAGGAAGGAAATCCCCAAACCCGGATAACTGCACACTGTTTATTATGTAGCCGTTCATCACCATTTCAATATACACATTTTCCCCTCCTCCGATTTTCAACAAGGCATGGTCACCTACTCTGTATTTTGACATTCCCAGTCTTCTGTGGTGAGAATGTCAGCAGGAGGAGTAAAACCTTGTCTTTTTTCTTCCAGTGCTTTTTGGATCATCACCTGAAACAGTGTCACAGCAACTACCAAGGGAGCTTTGCAGCAGGGGCTAGCTGGTGTGACATACATCTAGACAAGGAGACAGCTGAGGGGGTGCATGATGCAGCAGGGCAGGAGGGAGAAGAGTTGCTACAGCTCATTTCTTGCCCCTCAGTGCTTGGGACCTGGTGGAATGCCTTAATCTCATGCTCCCTGTACACTCTTGCAAACCCACTCCTAATCCATGGGAACACAATGCCCTGCTGTCCAATGCACTCCCTGCCTGACATGCTGAAGACCAGAGGTCTTTTCATGGTGATGCAGTAGCCCTCAGTGGCATAGCTGATACCCAAATATATGAGCTCTCAGGCACACAAGTCCATCTTCAGGTCTTAATTCTTGCTGGATTTTTTCCTCCAGCTCTATCAGCTGTTACAAGAGATTTTAAACCTTCCTGCAGCTTCTGCCTCACGGCATCAGGCCACTGCTGCCAGTAGCAACATGGCTACAGGATATTGCAGACAGAGCTGCAGCATAAAAGCTGCCAAACATGTCTAACAAAAGCAAAACCTTTGGGCCATTCCTGCAGGGTGGAAATATCAGAAGTTGGTAATTTTTTTATTTTATACCCAAGATGATCCAGCACAGTTGGATGACCCAAGACAGTGGCCACAGAAGGTACCTAGGATGTGTCAGGGAAAACAAGTATAGGACAAGGACTAGAACAAAAAGCGTATGCCTGCTTCAGTATACCCCCTTCCAAATCTGGGATGAAGCTAGGATGTCCAAACCTCAATTCCCCTGCTATGCATCAGCAGTCGTCTAAATTCTGGCAAAGGAGCTTCAAATCCCTAGCACCCGTCAGCCTGGAGAAGACCAGGCTGCCACTGCTGTCAATGGCTCATTGTACTGGGCTCAGTGATCCACCAGCTAGCAAATCACAGAGACATCAGATTTATAGTACTGATTTTTTCTTTGCTGTTTGGGTTGTTTCTGTTTCTTAGTTTAAATCAGATACTTGCGTGTAACTTAGGAATGCTTTAAATAACTCAGAGAAAGATGAGGCAAATCACCCATCTCAATTCTTATGCAAAAGGAGACTGAATATGACAATCTTCAGTAAGATACCACATACTACTTTTTCTCTGGCATTTCTGCCTCATTCACTACAAAGAAAGAAAAGTGCTCATTTAATCAGCATTCATTTAATATTTTGTTTTCTTTTCGTCACTCAGCACGTGGCCCTTGGCTTGCTTTATGGCACGCTGTTCAGACCCTGCTGTGGGGACAAAGTTAATTTCCTTATGGCTTCATCCTCACTGCACATCACTACAGCATCCAAAGGCTTTAAAAGTATTAAGAAACTTACTTAGACAATCCCCCTGAAAATGCTGTATTACCCTCTTTTTAGAAAGGCAGCTGATGCACCCAAAGATGTAGTGTTCTGGAAAGGTCAAAATCACATATTCAGAGTTCATATTCTGATAATTTCAGTTTAAATTTTTAGGATTTAATGGTTCAAATGAGACTGCAGTTGGGCTCATCCAGAACACCATCTGGGAACAACTCATAGCTGCAGAATGTCTGCAGAACCTTGCAGGAGCTCCGTGGCATAGGCTGGGAAGAGGCACCTTTCTCGAGGACCTAATTCAGCTGCCAAAGGCTCCTTTGCCCTCCTACTAATGCCTGCCTTATTTATCAAGTGCCTTCTAACTTCTGCTACTAATGAAAATGAAGTAGAAAACAAGGATCAGAGTGAATGGGAATGCATGAAGGAACATCGAAGACATCTAGTCCATTCCCTCCCTTTGGTGCAGAAAGAGTTAGCCCTGCCTCATCTCTGACATCAGCCTTGCACTCTGAGGGCTGACAATTCCCCCCTCTTTCCAGGTGACTCTATGCCAGCATTCTACTGTTTCCGGAACTGTTTGCAATATCTTCATGAAGACGAACCTACATCTCCTTGATACGGCTCAAACTTTTTATCCTACCTAGTGTGGACAGAGAGCGCAGGTAAGTCCTCCTTTGGAGGAACAGGCCTCTTCCCACGGCTCCAGCTTCAAGTTGCTTCTGAAGTTCTAGAATTCTTTGATGCTTCAAGCACACACTTCCTCCAATGCTATTAAACACCCAATTAAATCTGCCATCCACTGGCATTCACATGTTTGATGTTAATTAGCAACTCTGCGTTACTTAAAAATTTATGACCAAGCTATTCTGCCAAGTGGCTGGCCACTAACTGACTGCCCAGAAGCAATTGCGCTCTTTTAATCCTACCTCACAGTCTCAGAACAGAGCTGAAGCTAGCGGGAGACTCTCTGGGGAGGGCCTTTACTGCTCATAATAGCAAAATTCCAAGGAAAGTGGTAAAGCAGGTCCTAACTGTTAGGGAAAAATAAAAATCACTCCTTATTGGATTTCAGTGCATCTGGTACCATCTGGTGCAGCCCAAGAGATGGTCTGAACACGCTCAGCCAGCAGGATGCTCTTCTGGCGAAGAGTTTTCCTACTGAACTCTTAAACCAGTTATTCAAGGTGAATTTTATGAATGCCAGATAGTAAGAAAAGGCTTGCAAAATCATTCTTTAAATCAGCTGCCCCAAGGCTCCCTACCACTACTGTATGTTTCTTCAGCTGCAGAACGAAATAGCAGTGAGTTCCCCTCTGTGAGACTCTTCTCAGTGGAGATCACAATGTTGATTACTCCATCCTGCCTGAGATGAAGCTTGCTGCAAGGGCTGGACTTTCGCCTGGGAAGCCATGCTTGCTTGTGAGAGGGTATACTTCCAGTTGTTGAAAGCACCTATTAGGCAGGACTGTATATATGTTAAGGACAGGGGGAGTTTAATTGTACAGAAAGAGAAATAATTCATGAAGTTCAGTATGTTCAAATGAAGTTGAGTTTGGCTTAGAAACTAAAACAAACAAAATCCCTAGAGCTTGTATGCACAGTCTGTATTCAATATTTCCAGGTATTTATGTTTTGTGAAGCAGTTTCAAAAGCTTACACTAGTAATTTGATTGCCCCAAGTCATACCAAACACATAACCTATCAAGCGTGTACCTCAGCAAGAACCTTTCTACTTATGTATCATCATCCCACACATGCAAAATAGCTGATATTCCAGATTTTGTCAGTTAGAAGAGTGGATGAATATTGGAATTCTCAGTACAGATTAATTTTGTTACTACTAAAGATCCTGAGGGTACAAGCCATAAAGAGAAAGGAGGAAAAAAAAACCCTATAACAATATATACTGGCAACTTTTCAAATTATCTGAAATAACCCATGTCATTGCTGCTCATAGAAAACTCTAACAATTCACACCTATGGCTGTCTACAGTAGAAAACTAGACAAGCAGTTTTGACAGTTCAATGCCAAGCTCACCTTAAAAACACAAAGTACCACCTGTCTGTCCGTGCTCCTAACATTGCTATAGGTACCCGTCAGGTGTCTTGCAGGTGCTCCAGGAAGGAAAGGGGGTGGAAGGAAATCACAAAGGAAATTCAAGCTCAATACTGAAACAATTCAGAGTGAAACACACTATAGAATGGTGCCCCTGAACAGCAAATAGGAGTTCAACCACCTGGACCATTTAGGAGTGGACTGACCAGAACACCAGAGCACGCAAACCCCCACGGTCTCCATCTTTTACAGGCAAGACAAAATGAACCCACTTAAAAAGCCTTTTATTTTTTTAGTTATTATACCTAGGACTCTGGGCACAGAAAACTGTTACTTACAAAGGCGCAGGGACCTCTCTGAATGTACCCCAGCTCTGAATTCAATCCATCATCGTTCCAGAAAAATATTATTTCCTGGTTTTGCAGCAGGAAGCCAGGTCCTAGTGTGATGCTTCACCAGGAATCATGTCAGCTTTCTTCCCTGCTAGTTTGTCCTGACAGGCACAGGTAATCACTAAACCCCCTGACAATGACAGGCTTTCCTCAGTCACGGACTACAAAACACAGCTAACATTATGTGGTCTGGAGCTCTGCTCAGAGTGACTGCTGGAGAGCCCACATTATTCCTAGTCTCTTTTGTTTTGTTGGGTTTTTTTGCTGTATACCTATAGAAGCCATTCCTGTTATCTTTCACGTCCTTGCCAGACTCATTTCTAACTGTGCCTTAGCTTTCCTGACCTCTTTCTTTGAATTCCGTTGCTTTGATATTGATATTTCTGCTGTCTCCATCGTTACCCACAGAATACTGGTGCATGTACATTTGGCTCTGATGAAGTGCACAGAGACCAGGAATACTGAAGAAGAAAGTTATGGTTTGTTCTGGAATTTGTATAGCAAGATACAAGCTGTGATTAACATGCAGAGACAAAACCCACTCTGGTCTTTGGCAGTCATTGGCCTTTCTGCAAGGATATGCTGAAGTCTGAATTTCTGCTTTCTATGGAAAAAGGCAGCTTCATTGCCCTCTTACTAGAGAGTAGGACAAGCACCTTTATGCTTTCATCAGGCTGCCCCCCATACCTCGGCACAGCTCTATACAGATAACAAGCAACCTCCTTGCTCCCTTCCCCCGTCTCCTCTGCCACATGGACTACATAGTCCTTGGATGACTGCTAAATAGCTTGTGTGTCTCAAGGTCTCTACTTCCAGGGCTGACCAGTCTTCTCACCCTTGTACCTTCATGCTCCCTTTAGATTTATCCCACTGTTGGCTTTTTTTTTTCCCCACTTGAAAGCTTTTGTCATGGACCATTTCTTCATCAGGTCCTGCTGGTTCCTGCACTAGAAATCATAAGCAACACCAATAGCTGTAACATTGCTGGTGCACAGCTTGGATTCTGACCAAAATTTAAAACCAGCCTGGACATCCAAACCTGATTTTGGACCTGATTTTGATTTATAGACTCTTGAGCAACTATCAGAAATATTAGACTTATGATCTGGAAATTAAAAGGCTTCGTAATCGGTCTGGACCCTTTTTAAATAACATTTTAATCTACTGCTAGAAAGTACTTTTAAAATTCATGGAAACGCATACTTCCACACATTCTTAGTGGAATAACTAAATAAAGCACTAGGCATTAATTTAAGAGAAAATAGTTAGAAGTGCCATTTCAGTTATTAGTCATTTTCATATAACAACCACTCTTCAACATGGTACCGTTTAATCTCAGCCATGTAATTATAAGCACTAAAGGTCTTTTCCAATGTGTAATTTTCTCCATCATCAAAAATATCACTGCAAGCAGCACCTCATGGGAAACATAGTAAAGACTGTAAACCCGCTTGATTACAGTCGCAGGCTGCTAGGTAAGCAATGCTGAGCAAAATTGCAGGTCACCCATGATCCCTCAGCATTAACCCTACACCTGCAATTAATATGCGTACATGATGGTCTCAAAAGGTTACAGATTTCATAGCCCCTGCACACCATGCAGAAAGGATCTGATGCCTCCAAGCCAGATCTATATGCAAGGAAAGAGCACATCGAAGTGGATGCCCGAATATTCCTGAAAGCTGAAATACTACCAGTGCATAAAGCAAGAATGAGAGAAAAAGAAAGGAAGACAGAGGAAGGAAAGGGAGGGGGAAATGTCTTTTGACAGAAGATGGAGGATGATGAGTTTTGGCACAGCTGATATGCTAAAGGAATGAGAACAATGGACAGCCCCTGGAGGTCTGTAGGGGTGATCACAGCACCTATTAAGCACTGAACAAACAGTCGCACTTCGACGATTTCCTTTACGTTTACTGTGCAACAGGAGAAGGGAAGTTGAGCTGATAAATGGTTGAAGAGATTACACGATAATTTAGAGGCTTTGTTGACAACTGAAAAATTAAAAAGCTTAAAAGATGGGAGCCCAACTGCTGATGGGCACCTGGAGGCTATACTGAATTGAATGGGTCTGCAACTGCCCTTACCTCTGATGCACGGGTTTCTGCAAAGCAAGAAAGTACCAAAGCCTGAGCGCTCTTGCTCAGCTCTCAAGCTTATTCACTCAGAAGTTTTCCTAAATCAATAACACACTGGCACACTCAGACTATGCAATATGAAATAAGTTTCCTTGAAACACAGGCATCACTTTTCTCTTGTCCAAAAAAGAATGTGTCTAGAAGTCCTGAATACAATAAAGTACGAAGGATTAAGCTGAGAGGTTGCAAACAGGAAAAATACGTGTTTAACAACATGAACATATATGTGATTTCATTCTCATGAGATCTTGGTTTATTTCTTCTTAAATTGCTAATGTGCAGAACTGAAATGATAGGCTTTCTATTTCAGGACGTTAAGCATATTGGGTTCTGAGACCAATTAAGGGATGACTAATACATTTATGCTCTTCTTCCTTTGCTCAGTTATATTGCTATGGTTTATTTTCTCAATTTGCCTGATTTTCAAGGTGCTTCTTTAATCCCTCCCAAGGAGTGCATTTACTTCTGTTCCCATATTTTCCCAGGAGCATATGGGTAAGGAGCCTGGTTCTGCATATTGAGGTCTAAAGATATTAAGTGAAGCAGAAGAGAGCCAGGAGGCCAATGGTTCCAACTGTACTTGTCAGCAGCTCATCCAGTCTGCTGAAAGCAGAGGGAAATTTTTTTCCCCAGTTTCTCAGACTGCAAAACTTCCTTTAGCAAACCAGTACTTGGCCCCGGTACAGGCATTTTTCCAATTGGGTCTGTGAATGTGTAAACTAAAATAAACAGGAAACAGTAACAATCCTGGCCAATTTGGGGGCCTATCAAGCTGCGGCGAACTCAGACAGAAGGGGGAAGCTTGGGACTTCAGAATGGAGGAAAATTTTCTTTGTTTTACCTTGTGCTAGATGACAAATGAAGACTACCAATCTGCTGGAGTGGGTGGGGAAACTCCCGACGTCTTTCTTCTCACCAGCTGCCTCTCACACAAGTTGAATATTCCTGCCTAGGTGCATCCTGAAATCCATATGCACGACTACAGGAGGGCTGGAAAATCAGCCTCTAAACTCAAAAGCGAAGCTGACCTTACATCATATGAGTCAGGTTGGAGCCTTTGCCAGATAATGGGATTCCACAAACAAGGAATCACTCCAGCTTGACTTACAAGATTCAGTGCAGGCTATTTAATTGGGCTGCTCTGAAACTGGAGATGTTTTGCATGATTCCACCTCCTGCAGAGTTTCTCCCTGCACCCCCTTATACTGTGCGTATACTCCACAGTATTTGTTAGAACAAGGCCTCTGGGAACAGAAATTGGATGATAACCAGATATTCAAGCTTGCAGGCGCATTGCAAAACAGGCTTCCTTTATGAGGGTGGAATAGACAGTCCATTGCTGCCTGCATTAACAGGACATAAGACCAACATGCACATCAGGCTTCACAACAGCAGCGAGTCCTGACAACTACAGCAATTTGCAGGTGATGTCAGACTTCTGTAGTCTTTTGCCTGCTGAGACCATGGGCACCCATCCACATTTCCTCTTGGATCAATCCTGACCATGCATGGGCTCAGTCTCAGCATACTCAAGGCTGCAGATCCACACCCCACCACTGCTCCCTGCTCACAGTGCTCGAGGGCTCCTGTACAGATTGGTGCAACTACGGGTTACACAAAGGGAGAACAGTACGTCCACTGAAAAGGAGGTAACTGTTTTGATTTGCAAATAGTAATATCAAAGGCAGCACCTGGCTACCAAAATGGCAAGTGGAAAAAGCCTTAATTTTAAGTCTTGTCATAGCTTTCAGGTGGCTGAGGACCATAACTACGAACATGACTCTTCTGCAGCAGGGTTTGGAGTAGCTATGCGATTGCCTGGAGAGTATCAGAGCAAGCCAAAAATACAGCCCATCTGACATGGGCTGCAAGATGTGATGCAGACATTTTTATTATAAGGTAAAAAAAACCCCAACCAAACCCTAAACTTACATATATGTTTATATATGGGTTTATATATGTCAGGTACTGCATCCACAAGTGAGCATTGCTGGCAATGGCAGGGTTTTCAGGAGCAGCAAGGACTGTGCAGAATTCCTTGCATCAGTGACCTGTGCCATTTGAAAGACTAGGGCACATAAAACCAGCCTCCAAAGCATACAGTTTGACACATAGAATTTTAGATGCTGTAATTTTGAGAGGTGAAAAGATAACTCTTCAGAGTACATCTATAGAAATTATTATAAACAATATCCACTTATGTGCGCAAAGCTGAACAAGTTTCTAGTAGCAGCACTGAGCATGTAATCATGTTTGGTTGGGAGCAAATCCCCCTTTTTTTATTTTCTTTAGACAGACGCAAACATGCAGACATAACTGTTTATTTCTTAACAAGGACAAAATAACTGAGAAATTCTGATCTTGCATTGACTCGACTCATTGCCTAAAGCTTAAATAATTTTTAAAAACCTTTTGAAATCAGCAATTAAGCATCAAAACATATTTTAAATGCCAGTGTTTCAAGACCTTTTTAATTCAGCACTGCTATTGACTCAATGTGACCCAGGATACTGAATAACTGTGTTCTAAATTTTTCAGTTAGCCTGCTGCCCACCAGAAATGCCTTGCTCCTTTCCAATTAGGAGTTCAGCTGGCAGGAATAACAGGTTCCAGTTGAAATTAGACCACACTTAATCATATCATGCATCTGAACTTCAGGTTCCCTTAGACGCTGAAGGTAAAATAGAACCATTTTTCAGGTGTGATTTCTATATAATCTATCTTCTAGAAGAGACACGTGCATTCACACCAAGCTAGAAAGAAATGAGTGGAGAACTAAACTGGGAGAGCATTAGCTAGAAGGCACTAAGCAAATCAGCCAACATTATAGTTTCCCTAAAAACGGGATGCATTGTCACATCATCTAGTTCCTTTTCAGCCTCTAGTAAGTAGGGATCCCCTCAGCTAATTTCAGTATTTTCAGTCTTTTCCCCGATCTGCCCCCACTATTTTTACCTACAGACCCGAGGGAACAGTTTTTAGACCTTCCTGCATTACTGCATCCCCCATGCCCCATCAGCCATCTGGCTCCCCACAGCAGAACTTGGCAAGCTCCAGAGGGTCAGAGATGACGTGAAAGAGTACATGCTGTCGCCATTCTTTGCAGCTAAGCAGATTTGCTCAACACTTGTGTGTGTTATTTAGATAGCTACATTGGACGCAGAGTACCGGATTCAGGAGATACCATGGGTAAAACATTCATACCCTGCTCCTCTGTAAAATGAAGAAAGGAGGTAGGAAATTGCTGAGAAGCAGTCTAGTTAGATGCAAGCAATTGCCAGTGATAGCTTAAAGGAAAAAAAGAAAGCAAAGCAAAGCAAACTCCCAATACACACTCTGTTTGGAAAACAGTTTGAATGCAAGTGGGGAAGGCTGCAGCAACAAAAGGCCATGGGGAGCAGCACATCTGCTGTGTTTAACCTGTCTCCTGAGCAGTCCCATGCTCCCAAAGTGCAGCATATCTTCAGCACTGGGGCTTGACAATGGGAAATGCAACTCCTGATAACAGCCCATGATGAAGATATAACCTAGCTGGAAACATTCCTTAAACTCTGTGCCAAGGAAAATGGTCGAGCACAAGCTATTAAGCTGCAATAGCTACCTACCCACTTTATTAGCGTGCACTGAATTTGTTTTGTTTAAATGACTCTCAGGGGAACAAGGAATGGAAACAGGCATTATACTTGTTGCATATTTACCACTGAACACATTCAGCTCCATTAAAAATAGGGGAAGATTTCAAAGCCTTTACTCATGAGTTGGAAAGCTTACCAAGAAGACTTTATTCATAGATACAAGCTAGACTAGCATTTCCTAACTCGTTTTCTCTTTTACATGGAAAAATTATCTAAGACTTTGAAAACATCTTACATAGTGAGATCACATAGCTTTCAGTAGCAATCATATAAAATTTAGGTTAATTTATTGCTTATATTCACCCCTAATACCTCAATTTGTTTGCTTAGCCTGTTTTTTATTTTTTTCTCCCTCTTCATTTGGATATTTATTTGCTGATATCTTACAGACCACAAGAGAAGGACTGCGCTAAAAGCCATTTTCCCTGCCACCCAGATAAACACAGTTCAACAGATAAAACTTCACAGCTGCAGTGTTCAGTGTGCATTCCCTCCACGGTAGCAATGAATTGCTAAAACTGAAGCATTTGGAATGCCTGAATAGTCGCATTTTACCATTAACTCCTTATCACTATTGAAAATCCTGGAGCTGGGCACCTGTTTACCCCATCAGAGCCTTCAGGATACTCAGACTCATCCAGTCTACAAGAAGACCTCAGCCTGGACCCATCAAGCAATGAACCATATGTTCAAACACAGCAATGATTTTAAAACCTTACAACATGTAGAGGTTCAGAATTGCTTTGCAGGAAAATTAACAGCCAAGCTTCTGCAATGTTAGTCTAGAGTCAGCTTATGATCAAAACAGATGTAACTAAAAGCCTGATACTCAAAAAGCTCTATTTTAAAGACAGCTTAATCCTCTTGGCACCTTCCTCTTGGATCTGACTCTCAAGTTACAGGGTCAACCTCTTGGCTCCTAAGCAGAAGGCTTTCTGCTGTACTCCAGTAACCTTCAGCAGAGGACTGGCCCTGGAAGGCATCAATGCCTGCATGGTTTGCATTAGCTTTTGTCACACTGAAAGGAGTATCACACCTTCAGACATCTGTGTAGTTCAAGTAATTTAACAGGGACATTACAAACACATTAAATTTTAGTTAAGGAAGGACAACAAAGTACTTGGATAAACAGCAGCTGATTTCAACGAGAACAACTGCAAATTCTTATGCTGCTTCTGAGGCCCAAGCCTGTTTCAGATGTGAATAGCTAGACCTGTTAAAAAGCAAACCTAAGCAGTGATCTCTCTACTTTTTCAGTAAACAATACCAGAATAATTATGCAGCGTTCTCTATCCTAACTTCTGTGTCATCAGTCAACACGAACGCAGGAAAAAAAGCCCCAAATAAACATGAAGGCATGTGTTCATGTTTCCAGATTTGCTGTTGCTGGACTTTCCCCTTTCTTACCAAGAGTAAACGGAGCCTCTAAAAGCCTTGCAAGCACACGGGTGACTAATGACGATAACATGAGCGTCCCAGGGGCTGCCTGAACTTCTTCCAGAAAGTAAATTAAGAGACCTGTAACAATCCTGCCAAACTGTCCCATTTTTTCCCCCTTGATGTTTTCAAGCTAAGAGGTTGGGAAACTTTGAAAGTGTGTTTACAGTTTCGGAAAAGTCATATTATCCAAGAGGGTGAAGAGAGAAAAAAAAAGTGTATCTGGCTTGCTTTGTTTGTAAGCATTGCCTTTCCGCCTAAGCCATAGCTCCTGCCCTTCACTTCAGAAACAGCATTTCCAGTGCTCTGTGTTTTACTCGAAGGTAAAAAGTAACCGTCTTCCATGGTGTGGCACGTGTAGGGGGTGTGACAGGGTTTTGTGCCTTTGTGTGCAGGCAGCTGCCAGCACAGCTGGCCTTGTCTCCCCCTCAAGGTAACCCTGAGAGGCGCTGATAAGACATTTTGTTCCTCCAGCAGTGACTATCAGCATCCATAAGGCAAAAAGATCATCACAGATGTTGAAAAAAACAGTTTAAGAAACAGAACTGAAGGGGGTCGCTTCCCCTTCCCCCTCTCACTCCCAAGCAGGATAAAAATAGCTCTTGACTAAATGGAACAAAGACAGATTTTCTGGTCTGATTATTTTCTACCACTGAACAATGCTCATTTACACTAAAGATAAAAAGCAAACTCTGCAATGAAATGGATGAGATCAGGGAAGAACTTCAAGGATAGGCTTGGAAGGAGTCCATTGAGGAAAATCCCCATGAAATGCATTGCGCTGAGTCTACAGTTGGACTTTGGAGACAGCTGCATGCTGGACTAGTTCCTTCCAGAAAGCTTAAGTAGGTGGGTAAAAGCATGAACAAACACAAAAGCAAAAAAAAAAAATCAAAAATATTAAGCCCCAAAACATGGTTAAACCTGTCTTTTTACTCAGTAGGATTCTCCAGTTACTGTTAAAAGCCATTGTTTTGGGTAACCGGGAAAACCAGATTAAAGAAAAATTATTCTTTGAAAAGATTAAAGAGGGAAAGCAAGCCAAAGTGCTCTTTCATTTTGAGTCAGCCCAGGCAAAGACTGAAACATGTACCATACCTGTTTAAGGGGGCAAGGTACACTGCAGCCTGTGTTACTTGCTGAACCAGCATTTCAATTGGGGATTAAAGGTGAGCATGGCTATCCTAAAAGCAGAGGGAACCCACACATGATGAGATATAACAAAAAAAAACAAACCAAAACACACTACATGACACCAGAAGCAATACTTTGTACCAGCGGATCGGGGATGCACCTGCATCTCCAGCCCTTACCACCACCTCACAGAGGACTAAACATTGTCTAATCTGCTTCAGAGACTTTCTTCTTACCAGTAGCTCTGGGCATTTGCTAAGTATTTGCTTAAAGACATTTCCTTGAAGCCCTATCAGCAGCAGCTTGGTACCACTAAGCAGCCAAGTTTCTTTCCTGAAGCACTGCAGCCCATCCCACTGCGGCTGACCACCTTCCCCACTGGAAGGAGGAGCAGTAATCAGAGACAGGCATTTTGAAGCACAAATCCAGCATCCAAGAGAGAGAGCAGAAAGCAGACTTTATTCCCCATACCATTTAATTAGTTTTTTCTTGAATGGAAGACATTGATGTCTAATTTTCCCTGGACTGAAGGGGAATCAAGAAAGCCTGTGAATGCTCCAAAACCCACTGAAAATTCAAGTAAGAAATTTCAGGGTACGTAGGAAAGAAACATCTTTGCAACCAAAGGAAAGCCTCTGGATGGTCTGAGGAAGCTGGTATTTCCAGCACTAAAGGTTTATCTCCAGGTGAAACATCATTTAACTTGCTCATTCATGCAGTAACTTCTACAGAGAGGGAAGCCAATTTTCTCAACTCACTCCCCCCTCCAATCTCTGTACTCAATTCCTCCTTCATGGCAGTTGACTTTGCAGCACCAAATAGGCCTGCCTATTAGCACTGACCAGCTCAAGAAGGTGCCACTGCAGGTCTGCAGAGGACAAATACTTCCCACAACCCCACTGGCGTCATCCTTCACACCTCATCCTACAGAAATGCTTTGGGATCCCTCACCCTTACAACAGAGGGCTGGCATCCAGCTGAACCCCGCTGCTTGGTATAGGATCTACCCTGACTGGCTGCTGCTCTTCATCCCCTCAGCTGCTGTGCACATGCCAAAGAGCCAAATAAAGGGAGCAGCTGCTGATGCACCCTCTGGACAGAGATGAACAGAGGCTAGCGACAAGTGATAGGAAAGCTGACATATACAGAGCCATAAACAGGGAACAGTTTTGTCATAGCAGCATTGTGTTGGTTTCTATAAATCCGTCCTGCTGAGATGACCCGATGATGAGATGACACACAGGCACACTATACCACTTCCCTCCTTCTCCCCTTTCCTTAGCCTTAAAAACAAAGCAGAACTACATCCCAGCCCGAGATCAGGAGCCTTGTGAGGAGTGGAGGGGCGCAGTCTTCACTGAGCCTAGTTCCCCATGTGCATCTGGTCACTAAGCCCAAAGCGAGCACCAGAGTGTTAATTCGCTCCCACACAGCTCTGGCAACTGTGTTATCTGCACAAAGCCATACAGAGGGAAAAGCAATCTGTGGAGAATCGTTTGGGAGTGAAGGATTAAAGAAAAAAAAAAAGGAAAAAGAAAAATAAATAGTGACACTGTTACAGACACGTATACAGAGAAGCCTTTGTGTGCTGCAGCAAGGGAGCCAGCAGAGATATCTCCAGCAGTTTACAGCAGCAGAGCAAGCTAGGATGGAATTAGCAACAAACTCACTGGGAGGTAATTTAATCACACTGCCCAAAGGCAGGCCCACTAAATCTTGCTGGTGTGTTTTCAAACACCCACTGCTCTTGAGTATTCTTTGATACTTCCATTGATGTGGAGAGGCTGTTTCTCCATCACTGCTAGGCTATGGCATACCCCCAACAATTTTGGATTAGGCAAGTAAGCATTAGGAGCTCCGCCCTGCTTCTCTGCAGCCACAGAGAAAGGGCAGCTGGGTTACCACAAATGTCACTGGATTGTATCCTTGATGGTCTCATCATGGGCTGGATCCCCAGCTTCCTCTCCACAAGCTCTCCAGCCCTTTCCTACCTGGTAAGGGCTTTGAGATTAGCCCTCAAACCAGAAAAGCAAAACACAGGCAGAGGAGACCAGCACACCTCACACACACACAACCAGCCCAGGGGTCACCAGATGGGTGAAGCAAATGAAGTCCTACTGGGGTCAAGTACTGCCTGGCTAAAATGGGAAGCGGAGTGAGTCCTTGACCACAGTTGTGTGATGGTGGTCAGATGTTTTTAACCAGGCTGCTGCAGCTCAGCCAACTCCCAGTCCTCCTATAAATGAGGTTATAAATACCTATTTTGTCAGCTGTGCTATAGAAGCAAGTTCCTTGGTTAGTGCAGAGAAAAATTAATCGCTGTGAGAACAAGTCACTGAACTGTAATCAGACCTTTAGCATTAGCTGTTTTTAATAGACTGGTGTTCAACAAGGAAGAGCTTGGCTACCCCCAGGGCAAGCAAAGTGTATTACAGAGCTGTGTTGCCAAAGCTGAGGCTCTGTTTTGCTTGAAAAAATGACAGCATTAGCATTTAATGCATGTGTACCAGTAACCTGCACAAGGTGCCAAGCCTTATTTTTATAGACTCCTATGGCAATGGATACCAGACGCCAAATATAATAGAAAGGTTTCACATAGGTAGCTCTGCATTTACCTGAGATTTATTATACCAATGACCTTGTTCCCATATTAGTCAGTGTAACCTGTGAAACATTCAAAATAAAGCCTCCAAGTGCCCTGGAAAACAAGATAAAAGATTAAGGCCAGATAAGGGCAGAAGCTTTTCAGTGATCTTTTGCCACAGTTGAATTCAGAGCTCAGCCAGCCTATTAGGTTACTCTAATTGAAGCATTCTGCTTTCTTTTATAGCAAAGCTTATTCATTTGAAATTGAGCATAAAAGCCTTACAGGATGCACTTTGGAATTGCCACAAAAGGTAGTGAAAACAATGGGATTTCTATTCTTATAGACCAGCACTAGTCAGGTTCTTCAGCAGAAACGGGAGCAACCAGCTAGAAAATGAAAGACCATAATGCAAGATGTCAAGGTATACTCTGCAGAAAGACATTCTTCACTGAGACACCTCAGGACTTGCTGGAAGTTTCTGGATATTGGCAGGGAAGAGCATTTGAGCAAACAGATCAGAGAGGGGAGCAGCAAATCCTCAGCATAGCTCCTTGCCTTGTAGAGATTGCCACCAGCAGCATTCTGGTGTTTCATCCATTATTCAGCTGTTGCTGCCAGCTCTCATTCACATATATCACCTGGGCATAAATAAGTAAAACACCATACATACAAAACTATGACAGAGGCAAGCATTAAAGGCTAATGAGCAAGCAGGGTTCATGCATTTACTTCTACTACAGTCTGACACTAACCATTTCACGAGCACCCATTCTGCTGGGATACAGATCTTGGACTATTTTTACTCAGTTACACACCAGAGAAGACTTTCACCTTCTTTTACAGTGACAATTATCTTCTTTATCTGGACAAATGGTCTCCCCAGCCTATTCCAACAAATACTTTTAAACACTAAGATAGGCCTATAATAACTTCCATTAGAAGTGTTTGTATCAAGTTTGATGTGTTCCAACTTCCTGCTATTGCTTGCAAAAATCTTAGTAAGCCAGGTGTAGCGTTACCTCTTTTCTCAGACCAACCTAACAAATAAGGATCGAATCTTTTCAGTGTTGCTACACATCTAGTGGAGATTTCTGCACCTGTAGGCTTTCTATGCAGCCTTGACTTCAAGCTAGGCTAAGTCCTGAAGTAGTAGATCCTATTCAAAAGCCTATCTCATTAACTAAGGCAATAACTACAGCTAGACTTTGTGATCCTCATTCCTGACTTAATTCCAGTATCACTATGCTGTTCCAGGTAGATAAAACCACTCTGCATTCTCACATTAACAGCTAATCCTGGGAAAGGCTTCTGGATGCTACCCTGCTCTAGAGGAAGATACTGCATAATACTAACACATGCAGATTGGTATATTACAAAGGTCATGAATTCTTTCTTCCTCTTCTCAGAATCAGTAGCTCTCAGGCTCATACTACAGAGCTGCTGAAGCAGCACAGCCAAGCCACAGCCATATCCAAGATACCCATAGCCCTTGAATTAAAACCAAAACCAAACCAAACCCAACCCACATACGCTGGTTTAATCATATAGAATCATAATTGACCAAAACTGAAAAACAAACATTAAGGAAGGAAAACCATAAAACAAAACACCAACAAAAACACAACACATGCTTTTCTTTCCATGAGGAATCAAAATTGTCTCTTGACCACACAGTATTACAAACAAAAGAAAAAGTAGTAAGAAATGGTCAGTACTCCTCTTGAATCAGTTGGCCTTCTTTAGTAGCACATTGTACAAGTTATTGCAAAGTAGTTTATATACCAAGGGCTGTTGGAAAATAATTCTAGTATAAAAAGTAAACAATATTATTGCTTGGCTTTTGGACACCTTGACTTTCTGCATAAATCAAAACAGATCATATAATAGCATATTTAAGACTTACTTGAAGATGCATTTTTCATGGTACCTAATACTGTAACAGATGCTCAACTGCTCTTAGAGTGCTGGTAACACTGTTGAACATACAAGCATTTTTATAGTCTGGACTGCCTGTATTTCTTTAAGATACTCCAGGAAGTTAAAGCATCTCTGAGTTTCTCACCAGAGCAAGATGTTTCTAAAGCAGCAAAATAAAATGCAGATATTTCAGAACTTAGTTCAGCAAAAGTAATCCTGGTACTTTAAAGTTCATTATAGCATAGAGAAGTCAAGAAGAGACTTTGCTCACACTCCAGACTCACTTATCTAATTTTCAGCTTACAGTAAAGCAATGGAGTTTCTTAAGAAGCAGCTTATAGATAGGCTATACCCAGAGACACATTTGTATTGAGAAAAAGTAATTTCAAACTTGTCAGTGTGCACAGGTATGTCCAAGGACCACTACTTCCCTGTAATGCTAATAATCTGGTTAATATATTCTTCAAAATCAGCAGTAGACTTGAATGGTTCTTCATTTTGGACACATGGCATGTTCCTGGATGTTCACCTTAGCTGCTTTCCATTAGCATTTTCCTCCTAAACCAGGAGATTCCTCTCAATTTTTGTTTGATTGTGGGGATGTTTACTACACCTTCAAAATAACACCTGCCTTAACTTCAACCAGATTCCATAAAGGATGACATAATCCCAGATTTCTGCTTACCTTTATTTTGAATACACTGATTTAATGTAGGACTACGGAGCCAGAAGTTTGCTGCTCATTGTGAAAGAAGAGAAAGATCTCTCAATCAAATCTAAAAAAAGGTTGCCTGCAGGTCAGTAGTGCCCTGTGAAGGGCACAGTTTATACCTGCCCATCACCTACCTCAGCTTCTCCCCATCCATCAGGATCTAACACAGCAAGAAGTTCAGCCCACTGGCCAAGTAAAAACTCCTCCCAGACACAAAGTCTAAGAAGGGACCAGAAGCATGACATCCATCAGCATCAGATGTAAGAAAAGCAGCAAGGGCTTTTCTCACAGATTGAGGGAGGTACCCAGTAAGAACAACCATGATCAGCTGTCTACCAAAGGCTCAGCTGGAGAGCCCTCAACAGGCACCAGATTTTCCCTCAGAGTCACACATACATGTTTTCACCTGACTGCCGATTCAGCCTCTCTTGAGCTCTTCCAGTCAGCATCTTCACCTATTTAGAGCTCTACCAGGAGTGAATGGTTCCCTCTTCCCTGCCTTACACCTTCTTTCAGGGAAAAAAAGAGCCATTCTCGAGTCTCCTAGCTCTTCTTTCAACCACTTTCTTCCTGACCTATTGGCATAGTTAAAGCCTCTAAGCCACACAGTTTTCTCACTCACTCACTTACCTATCTTTATTCCCCCAGTCCCAGGGGGATGGGGAAGAGAATCGAAAGAATGCAACTTCCACAGGTTGAGATAAGAACAGTTTAGTAACTCAGGTATAACACAAACCACTACTGCTACCACCAGAAATAATACAAGAGAAATACAAGGAAAGAGAATACAACTGCTCACCAAGCCCGACCCAG